>CAUVYP010000862.1:10565000-10572500 GCA_963556195.1 Sepiola atlantica
TCAGGGAGAATTTTTATATAATTATTTATTAGGGAGAATTGTTATATAATTATATACTGTAATTACTTAATAACATGTTCCATAAATATAGTTGCAGTATAAATTAAACAGTAATTAAGAATTTTCTTTTTAATTCCACAGTTGAAAATGAGTTCCAGAGAGAAAATGAATTCTTCTAGAAGATGTTGCAGATATGAACCGGATGTCTTTTGTTACATCTGTGGACAGTATATGATGGCACAACAAAAGAGGAATATTACAGACTTTGTCAAGAGGGCGTACAAAGCATACTTCGATATGATACTTGGTGACCAAGACAAGTCTTGGGCCCCACATATGGTGTGCAAAACCTGTGTAGAAAGTCTCCGCGGTTGGACCAACGGTAAGCTGAAGTTGAAGTTTGCTGTACCAATGGTGTGGAGAGAGCCCAACAATCATTTTGATGACTGCTACTTCTGTCTCAATGACATGACGGGGTTTAACAAGCACAAGAAAGCAAATTGGCAGTATCCGAGCCTGGATTATGCTATCCGTCCTGTTGCGCACTCTGAGGATCTACCTGTGCCTGTTTTCACCAGTTTGCCTGAAATCGATGAAACCGAAGAGATTCCAGCTGATCTTTCAATATCAAGTGATGATAGCTGTAGTGACTATGAAGAACCCTCAAATGGCCCTCAACTTTTCAATCAATCTGAACTTAATGACCTAGTGCGAAACCTTTGTTTGTCGAAGGAGCAGTCTGAAGTTCTTGCATCACGACTCCAAGAGAAAGACATTCTTGATTCTGGCACAAAAGTAACATACTATAGGACAAGGGAAGGCAGCTTGCTTCGTTTCTTTTCTAAAGAAGACGACCTGGTCTTTTGTAATGACGTTTCTGCACTTCTTAACTGCATGGGGATCTCATCATATGACCCAGCAGATTGGCGTCTCTTCATAGATAGCTCGAAAGCAAGTCTAAAAATTGTACTTTTGCACAATGGCAATAAGTTTGCTCCTGTACCAATTGGCCATTCTACCAAGATGAAAGAAGAGTATGATGCTATCAAATTTGTTCTTGAAAAGCTGAATTACAACACTCCTAAATGGCTGATTTGTGTGGACTTGAAAATGGTGAATTTTCTGCTTGGTCAGCAAAGTGGGTACACAAAGTATCCCTGCTTTCTTTGTTTGTGGGATAGCAGAGCAAGAATCCAGCACTGGAGAAGGGAGAACTGGCCAGAACGAGAAAGTCTCGAAGTCGGCACAGCCAACGTCATCAATGAGCCTTTGGTACCCAGGGATAGAATCATCTTCCCTCCATTGCACATAAAACTAGGGCTCATGAAGCAGTTTGTTAAGGCGTTGAACAAGGATGGGGATTGCTTCAAGTACATATGCAGGCAATTTCCAGGTCTTTCCATCGAAAAAGCTAAAGGTGGCATCTTCGATGGACCTCAGATTCGAACGCTCATGAGGGATTCTGACTTCACTAATCATATGAACACGGTTGAGTTAAATGCTTGGGTGTCCTTCACAGATCTAGTGACAAACTTTTTGGGAAATCACAAAGCTGACAATTACAAGCAATTTGTCCGTAAGATGCTTACTGCATACGGAAAACTAGGGGCAAATATGAGCATTAAAGTTCATTTCTTGTTTAGCCACCTCGACAGATTTCCTGGTAATCTTGGTGATTACAGTGAGGAGCAGGGAGAGAGATTCCATCAAGACATCAAAACAATGGAAGAGAGGTATCAAGGCAAATGGGATGAGCACATGATGGCAGACTACTGCTGGAACCTTTTGAGAGACTGCCCAAAAGTTGCTCACAAGCGAAAATCGTATAAACGTCAATTTTAGTTTTGTGAATAAAATATTGTTTTGTGTGTTCATTGTAACTAAGAATCTAGTGTATAATGCTTTGCATTAATTTATGATATATAACTGATTATGTAAATGGTTTTTTTTTCACTTGGAGAATTAAAATTCAGCAAATTTTTAGCAAATTTTTTGTATATCCTCGAAATCTATGAAAAGTGTTCAGTTATAGGATAAATGAAATGATGTTATATCTAACTTAACTTGTTAGATTGAGATTTTACACTGTCTTTGTGGTTTAAGATCATCATAAAAATCAATATCTGACATTTATGCACTATTTAGCCGTTTTTTGTACGTTTAGCTATGGTCGCGAATGGGTGATTTCAGACAAACGACCCCCTGTGATAACTCAAAAACTAGAGCCAATTTGAAAAAACTAATGTCAGATTCGGATTCAGCGCCCTTGAAAACCCCAGAAACCAGTCTTACTTTGCCTGCCAAAAATATTGTGTTGACCAGTGTAATCGATGAAGTGAAAAGTATTCAATGTTAATAATAAATAAATCAAATAATATAGAAAGTTCAATTAAAATTCCAAAGATTCAACAAAAAGTATGTTTTTGGGTTGATATATTTGATGTTGTGTATTTTTATGTATTTGTGTATATAATTTTATATATTTTCAAAGCGTAATTTTATTACGTGTAGTAGTATAACTGGTGTAATGGATAGATAGTGTGTATACATATTAAAATATGATAGACAAACATAAAGGAAGGATTTGTGTAAGTTTAAAATGTCCTCCAAGCCGATGCATTGTATGTATTTTGCTTGGACCTAAATTATCGACTGAAGGACGTACTTTTCTTTTCTTTGAACTCAATGTTCTTAATACCTTGCACATTTCTAAGATAAATAAGAGATAACTATTTGCTATTGTCTTTTAACAGCAGTCGCAGTTCTGAGTTTTCGTTTTTCACTAAACCATTTGCGAAATTATGAATTGGTAACAAGAATGCATGTTACACAACCGACTACATATGCTGTCTTGTGTTGATATTTCCGATGCGTCGATCCACAGCAAAAATCTAGTTGGTCTGAATCTCGAGTCTTAAGTAGATTATCGTATTTTCCCGGCAGTTCCGCCGCATCTTTCGCTTCAGCATTTGGCCGTTTTGCTTAAAGTAACCATTTTCCTTACTTTTTGTCATCTTCAGCGTGTTCGATGTTGCCGAATTGTCTGAGATAAGACGGAAGCGATTGGAACAAATCGTTCATTTGGAGTAAAGTGGCTTCGTCAGTTGCAGAAAGCTCTCTTCTCTTACTTTCAGTCATTTTCGATCAGAGAAACGATGGGATTAATAATATGAAGTGCGTGAACGAGGGAATTAGTGTCCAAAAGAACAGAGAAAAAACTTAAAAGAGCCAGCGTTATGGAATAGAGAATTCTAGAGAAACGGATATAAAGAACTGAAAACGGAAGAAAAAGGGAAACGAATGGATTTGTGTGAGAAAGATTTGCCAGAATTTGAACGACGTAAAAATAATTGAGATGAAAATGAGGAAGAAAAAAAAGAAATGAAGAAAAAATATTCTTCTAGGAAAGTAAGGGAAGGTCAGAAAACAGCAAGGAAACTTATAGAATGAATTATGAAAGAGAAAAGTAGAGAAAAATAGACACGAAAATAAATAAAGAAATCAAAACGGAAGAAGAAATTAATGTAAAGTGTGCACAACATTTATATAACGACATTGAAATATGCATCATTAAGACACACACACACACACACACATATATATATATATATATATATATATATATATATAGTAATCCAAATATGCATCATTAAGACACACACACACACACACATATATATATATATATATATATATATATATATATATATATATATATATTGTAATCCACGAAAAGTAGACATCCACACGATAATTTTCCGCAGAATTTAAACCGGGCTAATAAAATGTACTCAATAGTATATAGAGCTATTTCTTTATTATTTTTATTCGTACAGGCACGTACAAAACACTACACTGGCGTATCGATGTTCGTTGAAAGTAAGACCTCGTCAGACGGAAAAAAACCGCCTGGTCCTTCTCTGAAATTTCAAATTATGAAAGAATGAAACTAAAGCAAAAAGAAAAAGAAAACAGCAAAGCCAAATTGAAGATCGGGAGGCCACATGGTCAAATTTAAAACAATTCAAAAAATGTTTGTGAGCTTTGGAGAAGAGTTACAAAATTGAAAGGTTAATATATTTATAACATATTAAGTTTAGATGGGAAGGGAAATTGTAAGTTAAATGAAAGAAATGGGGTAATTGTTATGCCGTGTTTAAGGGTTTGAAAAAATGTGTTGGGGAGTGGGTCGACGGACATTATGTATGGAAAGCAGAGTGAGCATGTATAGTTTTTAGTGGTTAAGAGGGGAGGGGGTATGTCAAGTAATGACACCGTTTCATCTAATTTTTTCGTATATATACTTTTTAATGTTTTAAGCCTAAATGGAGATACATTTCGTTAACACTATGATTAAAATAAGTAACTTATATTAATAATCATAACAATACTCATCACTCACACAATTTCCAAACAATTGCTACCAATAATAATAATAATAATAATAATAATAATAAAAATAATAATAATAATAACACAAATAAAAATAATAATAAAGGCTTCAATGATGATAATAATAATAATAGCAACATCACCATCAACAACAACAATACTACTACTACTACTACTACTACTACTAATAATAATAATAATAATAATAATTAGTTCAACCCTAAGCAATTTTCCTTGACTTTTGTAATCCTGTTGAAAAGTTTCTACGTCTTGAGCCTCAGACCTGTAAGAAATTTTTAAAAAATGTCCAGAAACGTTTTCTTTTATTTAAATGATAATAATGCCTTTACTTTTGGACAGATTGTTATGAAACTAAACTGTATGACTGGAAAGACATTGCCATTTAATGTGATGTTGTCATTTTGAAACGATTTGTCTTTGGCTTCAAAATACGCCTAAGTTTCCAATAACACTTCTTCCTTGGAGACGAATCTCTTTCCTTGTAGCATTCTTTTAAGGTCTGCAAAAAGCCAATAGTTGCTGGGACCAGACCTGGAGAGTAGGGTTGGTGTAGAAGCAATTCAGAGTACAATTCATGTAGTCTTGCCATCATTGCAACTGACTTGTGACATGGTGCATTGTCTTGGTGAAAGTGCACTTTTTCTTCTTCATTTGTGTCTGTTTTGTATCGATTTCTTCCTTCCAACGCATCAATAATGCCATATAATATTCGCAATTCATGGTTCTTCCTTTCCCAAGATAATTCATGAACAAAATATATTGTGCCTCACAAAATAAGGAGGCTAAAACCTTGCCTGCTAATGTTAACGTATTTGGTAATTTTTGTTGGCTTGCACCTGATGCTGTCCATGCAACTAATTGCCAATTTGACGCCGATAAAAACTGGTTATCCATATTTCATTAATTGTCACATATTGATGCTAAAAACTCATTTTTATTGCGTTGGAACAGTTGCAAACAATGCTCCGAATCGTCAACGTAGTTTGGTTTTCGATCGACTGTAAGCATTTTGAACACAGCTTTCTTATTGCAAAAATATCATGCACAATGGTGAATACATTGCCCTCTTATATCTTGAACTCCTCTGCTATCTCATGCAACTTCAATTTACGATCGGCCAAAACGAGTTTGTGGACTTTGATCATTTCTGGGACAACTGCCAAATTTGAGCGATTTGAGCATCATTTGTGTCTGTACAGTCGCGTTTAAAGTCAGCATAAAACCACGTCTTTACTATAGTTTCCACCTAAACAGAGTCTGAATAAAACTGATCAAGCCATCAGTTTTCGTGCACAGTATCTTTGCCATCACAAAGCAATGCTTTATCAACATACGAAATTCTGTCTGTAATTTGTAAACTAATAATCCGATCGGGCTCAAATGTTGACACATATCAGTTGAAGGTTAGTACTTTATAAAAATGTATGGATTTTCTTATTAATGGCACTTATATCTATAAGCCAAGCCTAGAGATTTTTTTTGTTGTTGTGATTTGCAACGATGGCAATGCACTTGCTACACTACAAGTGAAACCTTATACGCAAGGTCGGTTTTCAGTGTAGGAAAATCCAACTCCCCAAAAGGATATTCTACAAAGATATAAAAAATTGCTCCTGTGGATGTATTTCTTGGTGTGGCTATCTACAGTACAAAACAAAGCAACAACATAACAAAGTAGGCGATATTACTTATTAACTACATTATATATATATATATATATATATATGGAATTATATATTCCATTGCATGTTGCCTGAGTATTATAGAGCGATCTGCTTGACTGTTAAGCTTTCGAGAAGGGTGTTATGGGCCAAGACAATTGGTGGGTGAAAATGTTGTTCATTGCTGTTAAAGAAAAGGATGCCTTTGCGGCATTAAGTGTGACCATCTATTTGTGGCCCTATACTACAGACTGGGGGCCATTTTCTAAGATTCGGTTATTGCCTTCGATGTGTGGACATTCGATTTGCCTTCATGTCGAGAATAGAGCGTAGTGTCATCAGTAAATACACCCATCCGAAATGCGAGTAAATCTGAGAGATGGTTTATGAAGATCAGGAATAATATACGTTGGTTTGATCATGTTTAGATGTACGACCATCAACAACAACTTCGATCTTTCTTTTAGCTCAGAAAGACTTGATTATATTGAATAATCGTCCAGTAATACCGTATGCGTTTATTTTCCTGACAATACTTTTATGTAAGGCTTTGCCAAATGGTTTTGGAGATATACAGCGTTACCGCTCTAGCTTATCACTGTCTCGTAATAACAACCGAGAGAGAAACGGGCGAATTAAAAAAAAAGAAAACTAAAAAGGTGTTACCCGTCAGATGCGTATATGTAGGAGGTTATGTCTTTTACGGCAAATCGAATCTTTTTGGGTTATTAAATGCCAAAGCCCAATACTTTGTGTAAACGATACATTGTATGCGATTACGAAAACACAATTATCTAAAGCCAGTACACATTACAGATGTATGCCTTTCCAGACGTTATTAGTGCGTAAATGCGCACAGCATATCCAGGAAAAGGTTAATTTGGGTATAATAGGGGAGATAATATATGTTAGGCCAATCACAAACCCAAGTGTGTGTATGTGGAAGGATGTGCATGTGCCTATGTGTGTTTCTTATATATATATTTATATATATATATATATATATATGTGTGTGTGTGTGTGTAAAATTGAAACAAAATACTATGTGATTTATGTATTCAGCAACGTTTCGTGTTTATTGAAAGACTTCCCCAGGATGAAGAAAGCAATGTAGAAAAATCATACAGAATATTAATTTTGATTTGCCAGAAAGTGTCCAGACTTTGGCATGGTTGTTGGCGTGAGCAAGCAAATAATTACAGACATGATTTTAGTTATAGCGTTATCAGTAGTGGCCTGTCTCCTTCAAAAGACGCGATATATACACCGGGCGGGAAAATATAAGCAGTGGTGTGGGGCGCCAGCCAATACAGAGGCCAACCAGAGTCAGCCATCAGGCCTTGAGACAAAAGGTCCTGGTCCTTATCTCCATGAAATGCAGCAACAAAAAAGGAACATAAGAGGCTTAAAAGCCCAACCATGGACT
>CAUVYP010000862.1:10577500-10581597 GCA_963556195.1 Sepiola atlantica
GTACAAAAGTAGACACAATAAAATACCCCGTAAATAATTTACACATTACATTATGAATTTGCGAAACTCTCGCGTTAACTCGTCAAATTAATAACAAAAGCTGTTAATTGATTTTTGACATAAGGTGTATACCTACCAGTCTAGATGTATCTGGTCGTTTTATGAACATATTTACATGTTTATGTTTTTATTAATTGTGTCTATCTGAATTAATATGTATAAGTGTATGCACTCGCATGTTTGTATACTGGTGTATATGTAGTCGGCCGCCTGTACTTGTGTCTCTATGTGTGGCTTGTTTGATTAGATGTGCCTGGTACTGTATTTATCCCGAGACAAATGCAATAGAAGTACCTTGGTAAAAAGTAAAACCTATATCTTGTTATTGTTGATATGGAGAAATGTTTTGACAGAGGCTGTCTGGTGGGCTTTGCGTAAACTAGGGGCAATTAGGAGCAAACGTGTGGTTAGTGAATGTTGTTCAAGCACCGCACAGTTATGCTACAAGTCGTGTTAGAAGTAACACCACATTTACTGACAGTTTTAATTTCTAAGTAGGAGTACACAATGGTTCTGTACTGAGTCCGTTGTTTTTCATTTGAGTCTGCATTGCCCAGGGAGTGCCATATAAGTTGTCCGGGAGAGGTATTGCATGCTGAAGGGTGTTGTAAGTGTCTGTAAAATAATGGATGACCTACTTGTTAAGTTAAAGACTTGAATGAATGTTATGAAAGTAAAGCTCTGAAAGTTAATGTTACCAAGACCAAAGTGTTGGAAAGCTCGTAAAAAGGGAGTTCGTCGGATTTAGTTGTGTATAGAAACCGCTTAATAAGTGATACAAATGCACTTGAGGGAAATAAATATAACAACCTGGCCAATGATAGGTTACTTTGGAAGCCAATTTATTAAAGCCGTCCAACGCATGCCATTATGTAAAACGTACGTTAAACCAAGTATGATGAGAATGGCTATTAATTTGTTTCTCGAAAAAGGAATAGGAATGTTTGTAAATTAGTTTACTAATGTGCATGTGCATATATTTAGTGATACGTATTTATCGGATTGTATAGACACACGTGTGGGTTTATTGGCTCGCATATTCTGTGTATGTAAGTTGTCTTACGTAGTTGTCTGACTTAAAGAGAGTAGCTATCTCAGCTAGATTTAGGTTAGTGCGTAAGCATAATTGTATATTTTCCGAATGGTTATATATATATATATATAATGGTTATATATATATATATATATATATATATATATATATATATATATATGTATACATATATATATAGAGAGAGATAATATATATATATATATAGAGAGAGAGATAGAGAGAGATAGGGAGAGACGCATATCCATATGAATGTAGAATAACTTACATTTGTGCATTTTGTTATATGCATCTTTGAAGCACATAATCCAATTGATATATTGTTATTAGGAGTATACTCAACGTTTTTTTAATTATTTATCCCATATCTTCTACCCTGTAAATATTATTATTATTATTATTATTATTATTATTATTATTATTATTATTATTATTTGCACTCACTAAGAGTTCTCACACAGATCATCGTCAGTGATTGCTCGCCGACAATAATCAGTGGTATTTCTTGGAGTCTGAGTGACAAGTCTCCCCAGATTTTCAGTATTCTTCACCTCTTTTCGATAACGATGCGGTATCGCAACAGCCTCTTACCATTGATTTCTCGCTGTTAAGGACAATTGGTCTTCTCTGGGATTTGGGTGGCAATAAGCCTCCCCAACGTCCCAGCATTCTCTGCACTTTTCCAGTGGAGGGCTGGTGTGTGCTGTCCCTCCTCGGTCTTCTTATCCTCCTCGACCCTCTTCAAATATGTTGTCTGATGTCAGCCTAGGCCGGTACCAGTTAAAAAATAAAAAATAAATTAATAATAAATAAATAAATAAATAAAATGATATTTTTTCTTATAATTAATTTTTTTAAAAAAAGTTTGTTTTTTTTTCAAATTTTTAAATATTTTCCTTTTTTTTCTTTATATTCCTTAATTTTTTCCTTTTCTCTTTCCTTATCAAAACAATAAAAAATAAAAAATAAATAAAATAAAAAAATAAAAATAAAAAATAATAATAAAAAATAAAATAAATTAAAAATAAAATATAAAAAATAAAATTAAAAAAAAATGAAAAAATGAAAAAATAAATAAAAAAATAAATTAAAAAAAATTCTTTTCAATTAAAAAAAAAATTAAAAATTGGGGTTGGTGGGGGGAGCTTATTGTGTTTCTTGTAATTTATGTTTGTGTGTGACACATATCGCGTCCGCTTTCAGATAGTCGTCTCCGCTGACTGCTGTTACATTGGAAAATGATTTACTATGTAACACTCACTCTTGCCCAATAAACTGTTGGTCTCTGCATACAGAAGTTTTGTTTTTACTGCCTATTTCTGTATATATATATATATATATATATATATATATATATATATATATATATATATATGTTTGTGTTTTTGTGAACACTGACATAAAACAAGAGTTTACAAACATTAAATCTATAAGTGTAGGATATTTCAAAGAATCCTTCCCTTTTAGATATAATTCAGAGTACGAGAGCTAACAGCAATTACAAATTCTAAATGTTATCAACGGAATTCGTGTCGGTTGTTTTTATGTTCACGTAAAAGTATAGCCCGATTTCCTAAAAGTGATGTAAAGATTATTCCTTTTGTCTATATGACGTGCGATTTCATGAGGCATACCCTGTCCTCATCAGCCGTCAATCATAGTTTGGCATTTATGGAGATGTTGCCACCTCTGTTGCCATTGCCTGCTCTTTCCACCGAGCACTGTAGTATTTCGTTTTATTTATAGTAACGTGTTCTTTACTTATCTTTTAAATCGCGCAATATTACATATTACAATAAATAACATAACATAACGTTTGTGATTATCCCAATATATAAACACAATAAATAACATATCATAACGTTTGTGATTATCCCAATATATAAACACAATAAATAACATATCATAACGTTTGTGATTATCCCAATATATAAACACAATAAATAACATATCATAACGTTTGTGATTATCCCAATATATAAACACAATAAATAACATATCATAACGTTTGTGATTATCCCAATATATAAACGAGCTTAAAAGACGTAGATGAATGTGATAGAAGAAAAAGAACGAACAATGATGACTTACATAATGAAATCTTATGAGGAAATAAATAATGAAATTAGTACAAAAGAAAAGACGAAATAAATCATGGTTAAAAAAGTTAAAATTACTTACAAAGTACCGGAAGTGAATTTTTTTAGTATTTTGGCACGATTTAAATGATATTTAGTTTCGGTTAAGTGATTTAATTATAATTGTAAGAATGAATAATTGTTATAAAAATTGATCAAATTAAAAATTCAAAATTAAAGCTTTACAAAACAAATATAAAAAAATAATAAAAAATATTTCTGGTTGAGAGAATAAAAATACGTGATAATTATCAGATGAATACCCCTGCATTTCTGCATTTATTTCCAAAAAATATTGATCAGGACTTAATATAAAAGTCGACATAAGTTGATTTAAAGACATGTTTCTTTAACCTGAACGAATAATTTGCTTAAATAACTGACGCGACATATTTGATCTACCTTTTGTAATTAATCATCAACGGGCCAAATGTAGTGGAGGAATTCTCGTCTTTACTTGTCTATAATATAGGTGTATATAAAAATGTCTATACTTCATGGACAGAAGAGATTACGGCATAACACCTTTCTCTACTTCGGTTCGAATACGTTTATTTTTATCCGCGTTTCGTGGATAAGCATTGGTTTCAATAGTTTGAGCAATACTAACATCTTTCTCTTCCTCAATATATTTGCAATTATTTCGACCATTGTATACTCGAACAAAACAACAGAACCAATGTTGTACTTAAACAATCCATCATTTGTCATGCTTCCACAAATCTTACAAGAATTCGCACTGATATTTGTTTTCCTTTCTACTCTAGGATTGTTTACTACTTTTTTTTATCATAAGTAAATATTTAAAACAACAATGAATATTCTTAACATCCGCCCATTTGATCTGC
>CAUVYP010000863.1:10000-57500 GCA_963556195.1 Sepiola atlantica
AATATCTCATCCCCAAAAAGATTTATTTAAATGGAAAGTTTTCCAAATTCATCTCACTTCTGTGTTCTTTGGTCTGAAGAGGTCGACTCTCTGAAGAGAGTTGATTTACTCCTCTCCAGGAGTTAGGCACAAGGCCAGTTTTTATCTTACTCCCACAAGTAAGATGTGACCCAAGGTCGGGTCGGGAAAGTGGGATTTAAAAATTGCCTGGGCAGCCCCGTCGGCATTTCCCGGTAGGAGTGCCTCAGGCAGTAAGCAATAAACTTACTTCTCCCCAAAGAGGGGAGGCGAAGCCTGGGAGGGTGGACCTCCTAGAACTGCACAGGACAGACCCATAGACCGGCGTAAATCAAGCCCTGAAGGCCAAGACAATACCAGTCTATGGGGTGTAGTATCCATCGGAACAGATACTACACTTTGATCTTAGCCAAAAGGCCAAGAATGCACTCTCTGAAGAGTACAACTGAAACATGTATGCACAATAATGTTTGTATAAATAAACATTCATACTTTTATATAATTTTTTTTTTAAACTGCGTTTAAAATTTTAAAATAGCATTTTGGTTAACAACCCAAAATCTTTTCAGAAAGCTGTTTGTCATCAAAACAAATGATTTCAATTAAAAGATGGAAACTCGTGTACAACAGTTTTTTTTTTTTTCTTTTAAAAAACTTAGAGTGAAACAAAAACCCATTTCAAATGACTGTGTTAAAGGGTGCAAATTTATTTTTCAATAATAGAAGTGTTCAAAGATGTCACAATCCACTTATGGCCAGAAAGTTTGGATTGTTGTGCACTCGTCAGAAATCCAATTAAAACAAATGTTGGCCAATGAATTCTATGCAACAGAAACAATGTGAAAAGCAATTTCACTCGAGGGCTGCCATTTTGTAAAGAAAACGGATTCTCCATTCAATCAAAGAAGACAAATGAATAATGTTCAATTGTACTATAGGGGCATTTAGAATATCTTCCCAAGTTTGTCTACATTGTGTAAAATTGGTCTTGATTGCCCCCCCCCCCAGTAAGATTTTAATTTACATTTTAAAGTGTTGAAAATTCAACATTTTGGTCACAGACAGACATGTATTTTATATGGCAAAAATAGTTTTACCATTAAAACAAAAAAAATAAACAGAGTTTTTTTGCCCCCAGAAAAAGATTAGATCTTATTTTTGTTGTGAATGTTAACTCTGGAAAACAAACGTTTGTACTTTAAGGGTTCACTTTATAAAAAGGTAAAAATGATTACCTAGTTCTTTACAAGAAAGAATTTTTTTTATCACCTAGCGTAGGACAGAACAGGTAATCATTTTGTATTAAAAAAAAAAAAAAATGACTGCATGTAAAAAATATTTTTTCAGAACTTACCCCCTGACAAATTGTTACGATCAAAAAAGAAAACAAACCGAAATAGCAGTTACCGATTTATTTACATTGCATTTTTTTTTTTTTTTTTTACTGATACATTTGTAAAATTGTTCCGAGCAAGGGGCTTGTGCGAAAAGACTAAGAAACCCTTGCCCAACTTCAGAACTCCATTTTTTTTTTAAATCTATAGTGATTATAGTTTGGAATGTTTCTTCGTTTATTTGATGTAAATAAATATTTGTTTCAAATCCTAGCTTAGTTGCTTTGCAGCGTCTCTTGCTTGTTCGTTTTATTCCTTATCTTTATACTCGGTGTCTTGAACGGGAGAATAACCCCCCCCCCCCCCAACAGCCGATTTCGGATTTTTATGTATATCATTGTCACGTAGTTCCAACGAAGGCCGAGCGTGACAGTGTGTACTGTTACCCGTTGTAATTTAGTCGCTTGCATCATTCCTCGACAAGTTTCTACCGAAAGATTATTACAAACAAAAGTGGGAAATGTTAGATAATGTTTAGCAAAAAAAAAAAAAAAAAAAAAAAAAAAAAAAATCGTAAATGTGTTGTGTATATTCTAAGAATATCATTGAAAACAGAAAAAATTAATTTTCCAGTCTTCGAGGCGTAGTGATTAATATGAAGTCAGCATATGAAAGTGATCCAAATTATATTTTAATGGTGTTATGGGTTGAAGGATGAGAACTTATTACTGGAAAGGGAGGGGGGGGGGTCGCTCCTCCCATGCTAAAATTACTAACCAAAGAGAAAACGTCCGATAAAAAAAAAGTTAAATTTGAACGAAATTAAATTGTTATATTCAAGTGTTTTAGCTTTAAAACAGCTGCCAAATTTTTGTGATTAGTTTTGTCTCACTTCGCAAACAGTGACTAGGCAAAATACGCCATATTAGTTTGCCCCATTCGATTTTGGCAAATAATTTATTTTTCCAATTTTTGAAGTAACAAATAAAATCAGACAGCAATTGAAATATTAATTTTTTTTCTTCATCTTTATTTTGCAAATATTAATAAAAAGTGGGTTGATACGCCAGTCTGTCTGAATACAATGATTGGCGATCAAGCCATGCCGTGCAAACCATCTAAAAGGTGCTAATATTATTATTAGAGGTTTGTACGGCTAAATTTCTTATGGAAAGATTTATAAAAAAAAGTTCTACGGCTGGTACGACTTCTTCATAAATATAATCCACGATTACCACGTGCGTATAAAGACAAAAATAAAATAATACCCTCCACAAAGCATATCAAAAGGATAATTTGCCGGTGGACTAATCCACAAAAAAAAAAAAAAAAAAAAAAAAAAAAAAAAAAAAAAAAAAAAAAAAAAAAATCAAACCTAGCATATTATTTTGCCCTGTCACTGTTGCAAAAATTTGCCACCCATTTAACATAAGCTTTAATATAAGCCATATTCTTTTTGTAGACATGGACCAATAATTGGACTAAATCACATACGAAACAGAATTTAATATGTAGTGGTCGCATTCCAATTGTTTTGTATTTTATTTTAGATTATCGGTATTTAATAACAGTAGTTATAAAAGAGGTCAATTAAATGAAGTTCAAAACCGAATTATGCAAATATCCCTAGTGGTTTGAAAATCTATAAGAATTGACATTATATAGAAAAATTAATCGAAATCACAAGAAATTAATTTCTTGACTGTTTCTCTAGTTTTTTGCATTCTTATGTAAAATTGTATTTTCTTTCTGATTTTGCACTAAAATTATTTAAAGAAGAGATAGATTAGTTGTTTTTCACTCACTTTTATTTATAACTTTTTAATCAAATCTAAATTTTATAACCGAGTGGGAAGTTTTGATTACAAGTTTTCTGATATGTGGATAATTCACAAGCTTTAAATAATTCACTCAGACTTCCTCGATATCTCATCTAATGAATCCCATTGTTCTGCAAGGACTCTCAAAATATGAAAACATTCTGTTTTCCTATCTTTGAAAATTTCCATTTTAAACAAAACTTATCTGTGAAATTATGCTTTTGAACTCATTTTGTTCATGTTTCGCTCCATATTTGAGAATTACCTAAAACTTTCCTTAAAAGTGTTTCTCTAAAACTGGTTCTCCCCAAAGATCGATGCCAAAACTGGAGCCCTAAAAAGGGTCCTCCAAAATCACACTCCATTTTAATCCAATGAATTCTTTTCTTTTTTTTTATTTTCTGTAAATAAAAATATATTTAAAAAATTTCAACAATTTGGAGACATTTCAAGTATGATAGCCTCGAGAGTAAATGTGGTATTGTGGTGACCGAGATGTTTCTAGTTAAGAACAGAATATAGATTTTTTATCACTTTTAACCAACACCCCCCCCCCATTTTCCACACACTTTTGATGGCCTTGTACCTAATTTGTTACAAATGTATATTTTATATAAATAAATTCAAAGTGTAGTATCTCTCATTTACTATGGACGAAACAATCGCTTAAAAACAATAAAAATAAATAACGAAAAAGAGAATTAGTTTAATTTCTTAAGTAAAACTTATCGCGTTTTATTTTAAACTTTGCTCTAGAATTTCTTAAAGATTCGACTCGCATATTTGATTATTTTTGTTGTTTTACCTCAATTAGTTGCTTCGGGTTTTAGGATGACAGTAGGAAATCAATTTCTATTTATAAAAATAAATTATTCCCTTGGCAATACCGGGTAGCCCTGCTAGTTTAAAATAAACTTTCTAAAATTTATTAATTTATTCAAATAAAATCATGTAATTAAACAAATAGTTAATAAAATTAACTTTCTCAAACCCAAGACGGATATCGCATCTATCTATAAACAGCAAGAGATGGTGCGTCGAATGTATAAGTTGACCAACTTATTTGGGGTTCATACCAGTTGAGGATACGCCGTTGAGGTTTCAACTTGCCCTTTGAGTCCTGTTAGTGACTCAGGAGGTCCACCTTCCTAGGCTTTATCTTCTCTTTGAAGGGGGTTAGTCTATCGCTAATCGCCCCTACCAGGGAATACAAACGAGACTGCTCCGACATTATTTGTAGACTAAAGTGCGTTAATTCTATAATGTACTAACTTTGTCAATTTAACAGCTGACCTCCTCCTGGAAGGATAAATAAGTTGCATTAACTGGAAATAGAGGGGTAACACTTTTCCCGACCGCCAGCGCCAAATGGCTCAATCGCAGTCATTTAAAAATAAAGAATAGTCTTCAATATTAAAAATAAGCATATAATTGTCTCCCCCCCCCCCCCTCGAATATAATTTTTAGTCTCTTTTATGTTATACTTAATCTTTTGCACTTTAAGGACTGTGCTGAAATAATAACGTTATTATTTAGAAACCATTTATAAAAACAAAAAAAACACCCATTATAAAATAATAAAAAACAATTTCATACATATATATATATGTGAAATATTGTTTTTGTTTTTTTTTAATTTATACTGGGTGTTTTTTTTTTTAGATTTATAATGGGTTTCTAAATAATAACGTTAATATCAGCGCTGTCCTTAAAGTGCAAAAGATTAAGTATAACATAAAATAAACCGAAAAAAAATGTATTCGAGGGAGGTGGGGGGGGGGGGGGGAAGAGAAGAGACAATTATATGCTTATCTTTAATATTGAAGACTATTCTTTTTTAAATGACTGCGATTGAGTCACTTGAGCCATTTGGCGCTGGCGGCCGGGAAAAGTGCTGCCGGAAATATAGCCCTTGAACTTTAGCGGTCTATCGTACAAGAAATGGATTATTCGATAGGAGGGCAGACTAGACTTGGTTGTGTTAATAGACTTGTACGAAAACTCCGAGGCATAACAGCAGCTAACAGAACGAAAAAGAGGTAAAAAAAATAAAAAAATAAAAAAGTCAAATAAATGTTATAAAAGGCAAGACAAGTTTCTTCTACTTACCTGGATAAGTTTATTTGGGTTTTAACTTATTTTAAAGAGTTTTTGTTCAAAACAAAATGGTGTCCACCTTTTTCAGTTAGAACGGAAAAAAAAAATGAGCCCAGCACGGGAATCCTTGATAATTGGTGAAAAATCGAAAAATAAACAAAATAGTATTAAAAACATCCAATAAATGACACCAATCGTGGGGAAATGTAATGTTCTACCAGTATTTTGTTTAATTTTCGTTTTTTTTTTATCGAAACTAATTTCAGCCATTTTTTTTCGTTCAAACTAAAAAAGGTGGACACCAGGTTTGTTTTGAACAAAAAAAACCCTTTAAAATAAGTTAAAACACAAATAAACTTATCCAGATTAGTAGAAAAGTAGGCACATGTTCGTCTTTTCCCACAGTCCGTTTTTCACAACTTTTTACTGACCAGTTTTTTTTTCTTTTTTCGGTGTACACTTACCTATCAGGCTGCTAGAGAATTCCGGGATTTTTGGAAAAAAATTTCAAATATTTTACATTTTAGGAGGGGGGATCAGTTTCCAATGTTAATTCAACGTAGACTGATCCCCCTCTTTATGACCATCTCAAATTTTTAAAATCTTCTGCTTACAATTACCTATCATGTCGTGAAAGAATTCCGGGGTTTTTGGAAATAAATTGTTAAAAATTGAGATTTTAAGACGGGGGATCAGTCTTCGTCTTTTACCATAGTCCGTTTTTCACGTCTTAAAATCTCAATTTAAAAAATTTATTTAAAAAAAAAACCCGGAATTCTCGCGACATGATAGGTAATTGTAAGCAGAAGAATAATTTAAAAAATTTGAGATGGTCAAAAAGAGGGGGATCAGTCTAGGTTGAATTTACATTGAAAACTTATCCCGTCTTAAAATCTTAATGTTTAAAAATTTATTTCCAAAAACTCCGGAATTCTCTACTGACATGATAGGTAATTGTACACCGAAAAAGATTTTGGTAAATTTTTACTATCCATTCCCAGCGCAGTTTACCCCTTAAAAAGTTCAAATTCTACTTTTTTTGTGCAAATACATTTAAACAGCCTAAAAAAATATCCGCAAAGAAGAAATTAAAAAAAAAATTAAATATTTAAGATTTTAGAGTGGGGGTTCACTTTCCTTTATAAATGTAACGTAAAATGAGCACCCATTTTCTGGCCAGTTAGCGTCAAACGAGACATGTAACCGACTTGAGTTTTTAATAAAAACACGTAAAAATTTAGCGATTTTCGTGTTTGTTTTGGAGGGGGTGGGCAAACTTTGACTTGAGTTCTCCCCCCCCCCTAAAAACCCAGAAAACTAAATTGGCTAAATTTCTACGTGTTTTTATTAAATAAATAAATACCCCCCACCCCAAATTGGCTAAATTTCTACGTGTTTAATAAAAAAACACACCCTAACTCCAGCCCTAACCCTGATCGTAAAAAAAACAAAAAAAACGTCGCTTTGATTATGAGTCCCGGTAAAAAAAAACACACTTGACAACGAGAACGCGAAACGAGGCTAACAAAACAAGACTGTCGACGCCATGTTTTTGCTGTAAAAATCCGTGCCCAGAAATTTTTTTTCTTCATGTCTAATGAAAAACCGTAAAAATAAAAACAAATGGAATAGCTAACTAGGAAAATCTCCAGTCTCGAATTAGAAACTCAAGTCGGTTACATGTCTCGTTTAATGTTAAGTGGCCAGGAAATGGGTGCTCATTTTACGTTATATTTATAAAGGAAAGTGATCCCCCACGCTAAAATCTTAAATATTTAAAAAAAAAATTAATTCCTTCTTTGCGGATGTGTTTTTAGGCTGTTTAAATGTATTTTCACAAAAAAAGTAGGATTTGAACTTTTTTAAGTGGTAAACTGCGCTGGGAATGGATAGTAAAAAAATACCAAGATTTTTTTTAAAAATTGAGATGATCAAAAAAAGGGGGATCAGTCTACGTTGAATTAACATTGGAAACTGATCCCCCTCCTAAAATGTAAAATATTTGAAATTTTTTTCCAAAAATCCCGGAATTCTCTAGCAGCCTGATAGGTAAGTGTACACCGAAAAAAGGGGTATCTTTTAGAATGATCAGTACGCTGAAAACGCTAAAAAAACAAAACAAATATACAACAAATAAAAGTAACTGTCGTCGATAAAATTTAATTTAAAACTGACCTGTGATATTTGTTTGTATTTTTAAACCGTTCCAACTGCTATTTATTAGAAATCAATAGCTTTGTCACACGAACTTGCAAATACAAAATGGCGCTTGCTCGTAAGAGAGTAAGCACAAGACGCCATTTTTTTCTAAAAAAAAAAAATACGAGTTAAAAATGAACAAAAAATTTTTTTTACATCTAATAAAAACCCATTTATAGTACGTAAAAATACAAACAAATATCATAGGTAAGTAGACAAATATCTCTTCTCGACGTAGGTTAAACTCACTTGTTGCATATTTATTTTTATAACCCCGTTCTCGTTAGTTTTTTGGATCCCGTCCGCGACTGTACTGATCATTCTAAAAGATACCCGTAACTTATCTTAACTTCCGTAACATTTATTTGTAGCCTTTTTTTTTGTTAGCTGTCGTTATAAATGCATAAACTCCTAAATTCTGGCAAACCGTGTTATTAAAAACTTTCTCCGTGATATAACTTTCGGCGAGAGTTTCAGTTTCCCAAATTTATTTATTTAATAAATTGTCAGGTAAAAGTGCAGAATAGTTAACAACAAAGCCCCCCCCCCACCCACCCACAACCCGTTAAAATAGGCTTACTCAATAACTTTATTATTTCAGCACGGTCCGTAAACTGCAGGAAAAAAAATAAAACCACTTATTTGATTACTTATTTTAGTAAAAGAAATTTAAAAAATTGGTACAAAACTTTTCCTGAAGTTCTTTATTTCATGAAGTCTTGACCTAAAATACACAGGTGATTATTCGGAAATCATCGTCTGTCTCCGGAAGAATTCCTGGTTTGGGTCGGTTAATAATATTCCTGTTTGCCCGAATTATTTGCTTATCATAAGTTTCAGTCGTCCTAGACTCAGGAGAGATGCGGTTGAGGATTGCTCAACCCTTGCTTTACAATAGACTCCCCATGCAGGCAACCTTACAGAGAGTATTCATTCTCTGGAGACTGAAAGGAGAGCATACATAAACAGATGAGGGTACATGTGAAAATCACAGTTCCAATCAAATTAACCGGAAAACTCTTTGAAATACACCAAAAATTAGCAAAAACTATCGAGTAGAATTGTAAAAAAAAAATTAAAATCCGTTACATCGTTTCTACGGGTTCCGCCGAGCGAAAAGTACGAAATTCAGGGGGAGATAACTCAAACTGATTTTTATTTTTAATTCAAATTCTACTCGATCATTTTTCCTACTTTTTGATGCGGATACTTATTTAAATCTGCTGCGTAAAGTATGTTTTTCTTCGTAGAAAAACCCATAAATAAATTGGCGGTGCGCCAGATAATAATTACAGATTCTAGTCGAGTTATGGTTTATTTGTATTTCTAGAACAGACAAAAACCAACATTTCTAGAAAAGTGTGTCGGGGTTGGGGGGGGGGGGGTACGTTAAATTGAAAAATAAATAAATTTGCTGTTTTTTTTCGCCAAGTTATTAAAGTGAAATCAATTAAGGAAAAATAAAATTGGGTTGCCTTCTTAGGTTTATCAAATTTTTGTATAGGGAAGTTTGACATCATTTAAGAAGTAGATTTTTTCCCTTTAATTCTCACATGTGCGCGCGAAGTTAGTTTCCCTTTAAAAATGGGATCCACGTGTTTCGCCCCCCCCTTTTTTTCTTCTTAGTTTATAAAGTTTAAGTTTTATTTTACAATTCTAACTTTAGAGACTTTTTTTTTATATAAGTAGAAAAGTAACTTTTATTGCATTTGGTTACATTTATTTGTTGCTTATTTTTTTCTTTTGTAATAAAAAAAAAAAAAAAAAATTTTTTAAAATCGAAATTTTTTATAATATACAAAAAAATTCAAATTAGATTCTAAAATAAAAATTAAATCAAGTATCTATTTTAATTATTTGTTAGAGGAAAATCGATTTTTCAAAGTTAAATGAAAGTTTCTAAGTATTTTAGAAAAAAAAAGAAGCTGATTGATTAGGTAATTTCGATAAACTTATTTTCTCAAAATAAAAATTCCTTCTTTAAAATGGTTTAATTCTTGTGGTTTGATTCCTAAACGTAGGATTTCCTTACCCGGAGTTGCTGGCATCAGTTGCCTTGATACTGTCGATACGCAATTTGTTTGCAAGATCTTTTAAATCGGACACAGTTTTCGTATCGGGTCGGTGATATTCGCCGGACATTATCACAGGATCTTCTTGCACTCAATACGAGAAAGAAAGAAACAAACTGTTAGATGTTAACAATAAACAGTTGCACAACACAAAAATGACTGCGTTACGAAGACGACTGTGAAATGACGGTGCAAAATGTTGATTATATATCAGTGTGTCACGTGGGTGTTTTCGATAAATGTCGGAAATGTTCGGTTGTTTACGGCAGTAACGGGAGTTTTTTTTTTTTTTTTTTTACCCAGGGAGGTGTTCTTCAAGTTTCCATTTCTTTCTTATTTCTTTAGCGTACGCATGATCTGTTTATCTAGCTGCCCCCCCCCCCTGCACTGCCGCAAGGTTAGACAGAATGTCAGTTCATAGTGGGGGAGGTGGCTGGGAGCACTCTGAATGTGTTCAAAATTTGCCCTGATCTAATTCCCTTGTAGGGGTCACCGAAAGGAGGAGGTAATGCCTGGGAGGACACCCCCGCCCGCCCCCGAAACCGAACATACTTCATTTCTGCTCGGGGCGCTGTGCCGACTACATATTTGAGAACAGCTGGCATTTCCTAAAAGAATGGCTTCAAAGAAAGACGAATCATGTCTATCATTAGAGGATTGTACACGAGGACTGAACCTGCGATGCAGGTGAGGAGAAATAACGCAACCAAAAAGTTTACAGGTTGAAATGGTTTCTCCGAAAAAATATGGTAGATTTCGAGACCCATTTAAAAGAAAAATGGTAATCCGGCATAACAACCGAGATTTGTACGTTTAACTTTAGTAAGTATGGATGTCCAAAAAGACAATAATGAGCTCGCACGGCGGTGAATCTGCCAGTTTTTGATTTCCCACACTAGATTACGTTCACATATTGCATGGACGGCGGCACTTTTTGACTTGCCCCCCCCCCCACACACACTTTACGGTCATCAATAATGAAGTTATATATGCATGTGTTTAATCGCCCCCCCCCCTTTTTTAGGAGAGCCCCCCCCTTTTATAACTGTCCCGCCGGTCCTGTATTGTTTGTATTATAAATACATTATTTGTAAACACAGAAGAAATACATAAATTTTGAACAAAAACAAATTTTCTGCAATAAAAATGTATGTTACGTAAACATAAGAAAACATTCCAAGACTTTTTTTCTAGATAACATTACTAAATTTCTAGGCGTATCAGAAGAAGAGGCGACCCGTATTCAGCATGCCGCTATTCCGAATTCACAACAGCAAGCCGCAATCAATAGACTGGTCATAATTTTTAAAAAGTCAAAATCTTTTTCATGTAAAACTTTATAATTAAAACTTGCTGGAATAATTTTTAAAATGAAAATTGACTAGAAAGTAAAAATGGATTTTTTTTTTAATATATGCGATCTGACAGCACTATGGTAGAAAAATTGGTGCTTGTTTAGTTTCGCTCCGGCATGTTAGGCAACTCTTTAAAAAGAAAATAGCTTAAGAAATGTATAAACTTTGTTATGTACTTACGTGGTAGGTGAAAAGAAGACTGCATACCAAAAATTACGCAAATTCATCCAGTATTTATTAAATTAAAAATAAAGCATTATTTTATCCATCGGTCGCCATATTTTATCTATCAGTCACAAGGGAGATAACTCAAAATCTTGGGTTCTCAGTCGCCATTTCTTCTCAGTATAATTTATAAAAGTCTTGAGTTATCTCCCTTAGCCGTGTCTGGTCGCATCTGACTGAAATTGAATAAGAAAGGGATCACCATCTTCCAAGAATAACACCAATATCTCCACCAAATATGCATCAACTTTTATTCAAAGGAACACTGGAACATAAAGAGAGTTTTTTGGTAGGCTGACTTTTGTCGATAACAGAATGCTCTCTCCTGGAGTTCCATCTCGGCAGGCCACTTCTGGCGAAGAGATGAGAACACGATAATACGTCTTATTGTAAAGCAATCGACTCTGAAACTGAATTGAATCATTTGGCGCCAAATCGTTGTGTATGCATTGATCTGTTGCGACTGCGCAGTCGTGTCCTAACACATCTGCAATTCTATAAGTCTAGTCATAATCGCACGGGAGCAAAGCCACACCACAACTCAATATACCTCAAGATATAAACAAAATAGATTTGTCGTACAAATGCTACAAATATATAAGAGTTGAATATGAAAGAAAAATTCAAAAAGAAAATTAACAAAAATAAAAAATTTTATTAACGAAAAAATCAATAAGAAAATATTCCACTTGTTCAGAGAAAAAATAGAGAAAAAAACAAGCATGTAAAAAAAATCGGCTCTAGATTAAAATTTAAAAAATGTTTATATCAACCAATGAGAGGCCCAAAAAAACACCCCGACAATATTCAAACAAGAGACAAGAATTTATTCCCGCCAACTGTTCGAGAGCAGATCAGATTCAAATTTAAACAGATACAGCAGTTCGAGAATCAGTCTCTTTTTATCAGCCGAACAGACTTGTGAAAAGGAAAGATGCAACTACACTCTCGCCAGGAGGCGATTTGCCAAAGGGAAGAGGCAATCACTACTATGAACTTACACACAATGTCACACATTAACGGAAGGCAAACATTTATACATACACTTTTATTGCACAAACTAATTCATTGTTCTCCCTCCACAAACAAAGAAGAACGATTTTAACTGTCTGAAAATTCACACAACCGTTCACTTATACAAACAATTTTCATATCGTGTAGATTTCTATGCAAATATGTTGTTTCATTGATCATGCTTTCACCTTTATCAAACATGAATTTTTTTATATTACTTGTATACTTGAGGTAAGTGATCTTAAAGGGAGCTCTCCCTGTAGTTCTGGTGAGAGTTGGGAATGAGCTCCCCATGCTATTCCACCTGTTGACACTGACTTATCTGGTTAGCCAGGTGAGATCAAAATGGTGATGTTGTCATTCTTTTGTCAGTTTGGTTGACATGTGACTGTGTAGTCTTAGGTTGTCTCTTGCCTAGTAAACACTATAATTTGGCCCCTAATCACAGTAGCCCCTTACATACATACAGTGAAAATATGCCTTGTTTGAGATGAAATAAATAAAAAATTTTAAAAACCTAAGTTGTCCGTGTGTCTCATCTCATTACATGCATTCAAATATGTGAGTATCCACCGTACACGTGACCATGGGAAAAGCAGGATTTCTTGCGTTGCAAATCAGCAACAATGAAAATTTGCCCTTCATAGTTGTGTATCGGAACACCAAGCAATCTTTACGTCTTGACGCTCAATGGAAGCAACGCGTAATATTGTTTACACTGAAGTGTTGCAAAATGTTTTCGATGGAATGAAAACAATTACAGAGACTTTGTGTTCATTTGGTTTTTCTCATCATTTTGTTATAGTTTGGCACATCCCGGGCAACACTTCATGTCCCTGCAAGTCTATATACATAATCTTTAAACTGTTTATGCACTCCATTATATGCACTCCATTATATGCACTCCATGAACAGTACGTTTCTTTTGAATCCCTGCTCTCACAGGTCGACTTGAAAAGCCTTACGGACATCATGCGGAAGAACAGACTGCGTTGGTTGGGTCACATTGAGCGTAGCGATGGCTGGATTGCTAAAGTCCGAAAGTTGAATGTGCCAGCAGAGAACATCACCACTGGCAGACCCAAGTTGACTTGGGAGGACGTAGTCAAACGTGATAGGAAGGCCATGGGTATGGATTCCATCAAACCTTGCCAAAGAAAGGAGTGGAGAGGAAGACTTAGATTTCGAGACTAGACAATCAGGCCCCACCCTCATCAGAGGATTAATTGTGGCCTGATTCAACAAATAAACCGGTTGATGATGATGATGATGATGATGATGATGATGATTATATTCCTCATAAAAAGTTACATACACTAAAACTCTGAGGACCGTGAATGTTTCTTTGTGCGCGGATCTTTTAGATGGTGAACTGTCGGGTACACAGGAAGTGCAATGGAATTACTGGTAGGTTGAGTGAAGATAACCAGTTTGACCATCTGTGTTTGTTAACCGTGCACAGTTGTGCGCAAGAAGTGTAACACAATGGAGATGGATAAAAACTCAGATGTGGAGAAAGTATATCTGGATGGTGAAGCCATCGAGGTTGTTTTGTTACAGTGGTGATAGCATTAGAGCACACTCTGTGCAGGTAATTGCAAGAGTTAAGGGTAGATGGAGTAGGTTCAGGGAATTTCTGCCATTACTAACCAGCAGAGCGTTACCACTGTCAACCAAAGAAAGAGTCTATCAGGCATGTGTATGCAGTGCGATGATGTGTGGAAATAAACCCTGGCCAGTGAGGGTTCAGGATATGTGTTGCATGGAGAAAAATGATATGAGAATGATACAATAGATGTGTAATGTGAATCTTAATGACAGGCTTAGATCTGATGACCTCAGAGGAAGGTTAAGTGTGGACAGTATAGGGAGATGTGTGCAGAACAGGAGCTTTCATTGGTTTGGTCACATTGAAAAAATGGATGAGATTACTTGGGTCAGTAAGTGTAGAACAGTTGAGGTAGCAGGGTCAGTTGGCAGGGGAAGACCACGAAAAACATGGGAGAAATCAATAACGATGGATTTGAGAGGAAGAGGGATAAATAAAGACCTGCCAGAGATAGGTTTGTTTGGAAGTCAATTTCTAAAAGCCGTTCAACACATGCCAGTATGTAATACAGATGTTTAGAAGAGGAAGAAGAAGTGTCACGGCCAAAATCCACTCGATGATATATAGAAGTGGAACCTGTCCAGGGAAAGTTGAGGACATGATGATACGATTGATGTATAATGTGAGTCTTAACGACAGGTTTAGATCCGATGACCTCAGAGGAAGATTAAATCTGGACACTATATGGAGATGTTTGCAAAAAAGCAGACTTCAATGGTATGGCCACGTTGAAAGAATGGATGAGAGTTCTTGAGTCAGTAGATGTAGAACAGTTGAGGTAGCAGCTTCAGTTCACAGGGAAGGCCAAAGAAAACATGGGAGGAATAAGTGATAAGAAGGGACTTGAGAGATCAATAAAGAGCTAGTCAGAAATAGTTTAGCTTGGAAGTCAATTTCGAAAAGCATGTAAAAAAAATTTTTTTTTTTTAACATAGTTCACCCCAAACAAGGCAGGCCGCCACTGTAGACGTAAGGGGCTACTGAGAAAAAGAAAAGGGGAGAAGGTAGGGGGCGGTCAACCTACATTGGGATCTGCGTAGCGAGATGTCTGTTTACATTAGTTTTAAACTTCTGCATGTCTGTACTGTTGGGGAAACAGGGGGCAGGGAGGGAGTTCCATAGGCAAGCAGCACGAGGAAAGAAGCTATTTGAGTAGATGGGAACCTTCACAGTGAATGAATGAGATTTAGTTGATTGTCGAGTTAGTCTAGTGAATTTACGGCGAGGGGGCACCAGAGTAGCCAATTCATCGGAGCATAATCGATTGAAGTATTTGTAAAACAAGCACAAGGATGCTACATTACGGTGATGGACTTTAAACCGAATATGATGATGATGGAAGAAAAGTGAATGTCTTGAACGATAAGAGAAGTGGTGGAATGGAATCACTGGATTTCTCCCTCCACCATACACGGTCAAAAGCTTGGTTAGTATAGAATCAAATTAACACTTACCGGCTCCAATATCCAATATCCAATATCCAATATCCAATATCCAATATCCAATAATCCAATATCCAATATCCTATAATCCAATATCCAATATCCTATATCCAATAAGCAAATATTGCTTTAATGAAGCAATATTTATCCATAGAATTATTCACTCTCAGACGGGCAGCCAATCAGAATTCATATAATGGACTTGCCCAACTTGGCATAGTGGAGCAGTCCAGCTTTCATATAAACTTGCTTTTTGGTTACTTGAGGTCTTACTTATCTTGCTGCTCAACTGGCTGTACAGTTGAGCCCTAAGTATCAATTCTATATATAAATATTCCATAGTTAGGATGAAATCCGACTGTCTTGAGATCTTCGTCTAGAGTGTTTAGCCACCTCTGTTTTGTCATTTCCTGGGGGCCTGCATCTTGAATCCCATTTTTGCAATGGTGTTGTCATGTGTGTAGTACAGTACATGTTTGTACCAGCGCAGACTATTTTCTCTCATTTTCTCTGAGATTGGTGTGACGTCGTAACAGTGTAAGCATTTCAGACATGGTGAGTGGAATGGAATGATGTAAACAATTAGAAGAGGGAAAGGCGGGAAGAAAGAGATACATCGTCTTTCATGACATCACAATGTATTCTGAAATTCTTTGACTTTATGAAAATATTTCATGTTAAAAAGTGGGTGTTTTGTCTATTCATAAAACTTTGATACTGTTGAACCTGACGTAATGAAAACGACACAATGAAGGTATCTGATATGCAATTGTTTGTGAAAGTTGTCTACTTGTTTTTATCAAGATAAACATTTTTGGATGAAAGGCAGAAGAATGTGTGAAATATCAAAATTATAAAAACTTATAATAGGGGTGGGACGTAGTGGGTGAAAATTTCAGATTCATGGGAGTAGTATTTTTGTGTTCATTTATACATAAATAACACTAAACAATCAAACATTTTGAAAATTCAGAAGGTGCAGGCCAAAAATAGCCGTTAGGGCTCCACGGGACTCAAAATCCATCATTTTTCGGTGAAAAAGTGGTTTCATGCGACATTGCAGGTCCTAAAACATCCTCAAAAGCTATGAATGGATATAGATGGTTAAATCTGATATAGTACTTTAATTTAGGACCATTTTCAGGCTGTGAAAGGGTTTTCATGAATGTAAAATAGCCAAAAACTAGTGGCCTGCACTTTCTGAATTTTGCAAAATTTTCAAAATGTCCCACCCCTACTTATAATTTAGATACATTGGGCCAATTTTGGTACATCGTACAAAAAAAATAAATGAAAACAAAATAAAAGTAAATGGTTAGACAGGTCCAACGATCTTGCAGCTGTAGCGGAATCAGTAGACGACGCGCCTACCTTTTGACACGTCTAACTTTCAAAGTCAAAAGATTTCTGAATACATTTCTCCCAACACTTCAATTATCAGTTGCTCTTTTTTCCCCACTCTTCAGTCACTGAGTACCACCTTGTCACCCTAACCCTAACCACCTTGTCACCCTAACCCTAACCACCTTGTCACCCTAACCCTAACCGCCTTGTAGTCAATATTCAGCTGGTGCTGCATTACACCAGCTGATTGATAAGTAACCTGTACCTATAGTATTCTTTTCTAAAAAATTTTCTCAAGCTCAAACCAAATATTCAACATTTGATAGAGAGCTACTGGTAGCTTATTTTTCAGTGATACATTTCCATTACCTCATAGAAGGTCATCACGTAACATTGTTCATTGATCATAAGCCGTTATGTGGAGCCTTTTATAGTCAGACAACAGCAAAATCAGATCGACAGTACTTGCTGAATATATTGCTGACATAGCATATATTAAAGGTGATCAAAATGTAGTTGCAAACTGTATGTCTCGACCTGCATTAGCTGTGCATAGCTCAGACACAAATGGGAGATGATGAAATAAAATCATACCCAGACTTAAAAGAATATTTTGTATCAAATGGTGATCCATTCAAAATGTATATGTTTTTATCGATCTGATTCATTCGTCAATTTAGCTACAGATATATTAATTGTTAGCGTGGTGTTTGGCAATCCCTAAAGACGTGACCGTCGTCTAAAATACCCGCTCCAAAGCCGAGAACCAAGACGCTACAAAGCTATCTAATGTTAATATTGGGCCAGAGTTATCTCACTTGGAGATGTGTCATTTTAATTCTGGAGGGCGTTACAAGTGTGAGGGTTTTCACTCTCATCCTCTATAAGGTGGGAAATTTGAAAACGAGACTCACTCTCTCTCTCTCTCTCTCTCTCTCTCTCTCTCTCTCTCTCTCTCTCTCTCTCTCTATCACCCTCACTCTCTTTCTCTCTCTCTCTAATTGGCACGACTTTCAAAGTGGTTGGACGCTGTTCAACCTGGTCTCATTCTGAGCATGCCCTTTAAACCTCAACGGCTTTGTTTGTTAGACTCAGCTGGAGTTAACTATTATGAAAGAACCCGACGATGTTGTCGTCATATATTAGTCTCCGAGTGGTGTGCCGCTAGCGTTTAAATTCATTTAAGTATTCTGTACAGACTTTCATTTTTGCTGCTCTCACAATAATGTGCATCTTTTGTCATGAAACAATTGTAATTCTTGTTTAGGAGTCAATTCTATTTGTTATTATTACTTTTGTCATTAAATGTCTTTAACCATTCTTTAATGTTTGTCCCTGACAAACTATAAATAAACTAAATGTTATTGTTTTCTCTCTATTATCGTTCTTTCTGACACATCAACAATAGTACACAAACAATGGCTACAGTGTGCGCAAATGTTAAACATTCCAAACTAAAAAGTCAACTAAAAAGATAAAGTTGAATATCGAATATTCCAACTTTATATTACAATTAGATATTTTTAATTCATATATTTTATTATGATAATATTTATTGGTTAAAAGTATTGAAACATAGCTAAAAAATCTTTTATTTTTCAATTTAATTCAATATCAATTTTCTAAGTATTTCCTTTGAATTATTGAAATTGATCAGATAATTTAAATTTTAATTAGTTTTAATGAAAAATTATTGTATTACAAAAACAAACTTGCTTGGTACAAAAATAACTAAAATTGGTACAAAATAACTAAAATTGGTACAAAATTACTAAAATTGGTGCAAAATTATTAAAATGGTACAATTACTAAAATTGCTACAATTACTAAAATTTGTACAATTACTAAAATTTGTACAATTACTAAAATTGCTACAATTACTAAAATTGGTACGATTACTAAAATTGGTACAATTACTAAAATTGGTACAAAATTACTAAAATTTGTACAATTACTAAAATTGCTACAATTACTAAAATTGGTACAATTACTAAAATTGGTACAATTACTAAAATTGGTACAAAATTACTAAAATTGCTACAATTACTAAAATTTGTACAATTACTAAAATTTGTACAATTACTAAGATTTGTACAATTACTAAAATTGCTACAATTACTAAAATTGGTACAAAATTACTAAAATTGGTACAAAATTACTAAAATTGGTACAAAATTACTAAAATTGGTGCAATTACTAAAATTGATACAAAATTACTAAAATTGTTACAATTACTAAAATTGGTACAATTACTAAAATTGATACAAAATTACTAAAATTGTTACAATTACTAAAATTGGTACAATTACTAAAATTGATACAAAATTACTAAAATTGTTACAATTACTAAAATTGATATAATTACTAAAAATGTAACAATTATTAAAATTGGTACAATTACTAAAATTGGTGCAATTATTAAAATTGATACAGTTACTGAAATTGGTACAGTTATTAAAATTGTACAAAATTACTAAAATAGGCACACAATTACTAAAATTGGTACAATTACTAAAATTGGTACAAATACTAAAAATGGTACAAAATTACTAAAATTGGTACAATTACTAAAATTGCTATAAAATTACTAAAATTGGTACAATTACTAAAATTGGTACAAAATTACTAAAAATTGGTACAATTACTAAAATTTGTACAAAATTACTAAAATTTGTACAAAATTACTAAAATTAGTACAAATGGTACAAAATTACTAAATTTGGACAAAATTACTAAAATTGGTACAAAATTACTAAAAATTGGTACAATTACTAAAATTTGTACAAAATTACTAAAATTTGTACAAAATTACTAAAATTAGTACAAATGGTACAAAATTACTAAATTTGGACAAAATTACTAAAATTGGTACAGTTAATAAAATTTGTACAATTACTAAAATTGGTACAAAATTACTAAAATTGGTACAATTACTAAAATAAGTAAAATTATTAAAATTGTTAGAAAGTTACTTAAATTGGTACAAAATTTCTAAAATTTGTACAAAATTACTAAAATTGGTACAATTACTAAAATTTGTACAAAATCACTAAAATTTGTACAAAATTACTAAAATAATTTGCGTCCTGATAAATAACCTGAATTGTCATTTGCTTTGAAAGGAAAACTAAGCTCAAATGCTTTATCTTTCTTTCTTTTTGCAAGTTTGCACATGAATGAATGAGACAGAGACAAGAAGTCGGATGGAGAGGTTAGGGTTAGTTGTGTTGAACAAACACAATGAACGAACGAAGAGAAGGAGAAGGGAACTGTTTTAAAAGAAAGAAATTGTTCCTATTTGCTTTCTCTGCCTACAAAGGTAATTTTGGACACAATGGCGATTTTAATGTGGGAAAATGGGGCAACAAATAAAGAAGGCCATGATAATAATAATAACCCCACCCCTCCTAAGAAAGGAGAGGAAAATGCCTGATAGCATACAAAAATACTGTGGAGTCGGTGTTCATGCCAGACGTCTATGAAAAGGAAATATGTCACAAACTCCTCCTAGGTTTTGGAGATAGACCCCCCCTCTAATTATATACATTCTGAAACTACATTACCTAGAGTACCTGAATAGGTATGTTACATTTTAAACAAAGGGAGTACAATAATATTGTGCTGTCTGGCTTTCGTACGTAATATCTATAAAAAGAAATATGTCACAAACTCATCCTCCATAACCATTGTAGCAGTTACATTTTGTGACAAACTATTTTCTTGTAATGTAAACAAATAAACCCTGGTGATACCAGATCAGTCTGCCCTGTGGCTCCCTGAGACGAAATTCACCTACATTGACGTTTTTTTTTTTTTTTTTTTTTTTTTTTGTTTGTAAAACTTAATTATGTTCTACAAAACCAAAAACAAAAACAACAGCCCCTCTCCCTTTCTCCCTCCCCTTTTTTATTTTTATTTTTCCTACCCTACTCCCGGTCCTGGATATGACCTTAAACTACATCCGATGGTGAGATCCGGCTTACGGACTTTGGGGAATGTGGAGCCTCCTCTTAATTACCATTGCTCCCAGGTCCACCCTGACCCGGAGTGGTAGTACCCGTTAGGGTCCCAACTATGGGTTAAATAGAAACAGATATTAAAAGGGGAAAGAAACAAAAAAGAGAAGAAAACAAGACCAGATTCGGCATTAAATAACCCAAAAAGGGTTGATATGCCGTAAAACAAAACTACCAAACTACCAAACAAATAAACCTATGTTGAGTGATTGAAATTGCTTTGCATAAGGATACATTTCCTTTGGACTACTTGTTCAGTGTTCTTGCAAAATGTTAGTTGAAGAATTTGCCACAGCAAAGAAGAGATGCATCGTCGATCTCCTCCAACTCATAGAAAAGATGGAACTTATTCAAACATTTATTTCAACCCTTTTCGTAACAATTATTTCGTTGTATTTAACTCTGTTCTAGTCCTGTCAAAATAAAGGCTTTCTTATGTAACCCAAAACTATTCCTTCTGTGATTTCTACTTCCTTCAACAGCTTACAAAGATGGAATCAGCGAAACCTTATTCACTTCTGGAAATCAACTTTAAGTTGATGCCTTTCAAGATGGCCTTTCCAACTGATAATACCATTATAAAACACAATATATTAGGAAACTATATTATTCAAAATACTTTTTTAAAAAAAGGGAGTACAATTGGGTCTGCATTTACACGGATATCCATTAAAAGTAAATACATCACAAACACTACTAAAGATCTTAGAGATAGACCCCATAACCATATATATTTTGAAACTACATTATCCAGCATATTTGAATAATAATGTTTCATTTGGATCAAAAGGAATACAATAATATTGTGGCGTCTGTATTAGCACCAGACATCCATGAAAATAAAATACATCACAAAATCCCCCTAGGGTTTTGGAGACAGACCCCATAATCATGTATATTCTGAAACTACATTACCCAACGTATTTGAAATGTGAAATTTTTTAATGACAATAATTGCTAATGTTTCATTTGAATTTAAGTGGATATAATATTATTGTGGTGTCTGTGTTGGCACCAGACATTCATAAAATCGAAATATATCACACATTCTTCCTAATATTTGTGAATAGTACTAGGAATAAGTCAAATAATACAAATTATCTCAAATATTCTGAAAAATAATAGCTTTTTCTTTTAATTTTTTGCAGTATATTTTAAAGAACAGTTATAAAATATATAACTCAATTCTTTTAATTTAATTATGATGCAACTTAGCAGTTAGATGACAGATCTATTTACATGTCATCTCTTGCGTACTAATTGGTACATGGTTCGTGTTATGGGGTAAGCTGATCTATCTATTTCAGGAATAAATGGACTTACCCAAGCTGATCTATCTATTTCAGGAATAAATGGACTTACCCAAGCTGATCTATCTATTTCAGGAATAAATGGACTTACCCAAGCTGATCTATCTATTTCAGGAATAAATGGACTTACCCAAGCTGATCTATCTATTTCAGGAATAAATGGACTTACCCAAGCTGATCTATCTATTTCAGGAATAAATGGACTTACCCAAGCTGATCTATCTATTTCAGGAATAAATGGACTTACCCAAGCTGATCTATCTATTTCAGGAATAAATGGACTTACCCAGACACAATAAATACAGTAACATCTAAGCGGCAGCAAAGTGTGACAGTTATGACCCCAAGCGTGTGACGCATACTCCTCTTAATACACTTTTGTTAATTATACCACTGTGTTTGTCTTGATTATTACTGGTCTGCAAGGCCACAACAGTTCGGTTGGCTAAAACAGGCATGTTTAAACTCGCGTAGTGATGCACAGACCATTAGACCACCATTGTGCATACGCACCTTTACCTGTTTCCATCTAGACCATTTGGCTTCAAATATCAACCAACGCTTACTCATCACTTACTACTGCGAGGGTGAAAGCTTAGTCAACGTCCTGAGTCATGATCTTCATGCTAATGCAAAGTCTAAGAGTTCTCAAATCTTACTCGTATTCTGTGTATTCTTTTTTGACTAGAACCATAATCTAGAAGTGTGGGGGGGGGGGCATTTTACTACTTTTTGCATAAAATATTTTCCAACAATAAACATTTATTTTTTTACTAATGTGCAATTTGTGGAATTGCGTTCTCACATAAAGTTTTTCATTTCAAAAATAAAATTTAATCTTTTAAGAATAAGACCACGTGGAATATAGAATGTGACTGCCAAAATATAGAATATATATTAAAACAAGTTAATTTTATGTTTAAAAGATGCAAATTATTTCTTATCTATGAGAGCTAGAAATGAGAATCTTAGTATTATTCTAATATGAAGAAACTGAACGAAAATAGTAAATTTTACATTCAATGAAGACCTAACGCTGCTCGGGATTGAATGTGGATGACTACGATGTACTTTTGCACGTTTTTGCTCATAACACCATATTACTTTTTTTTGTTTTTACTGCCCCCTCTTCCTGTTTTGCCCCGTAATATAGTTGAATAAAGCTAGAATGTTGGAAAACTCATTGAATTTGTGCCTTATACATATGGTTTAATTTAATTAAAATCGAATATACGTATTTGAAGTTTTAAGGGGGTATTGGTCCCTATGGGTCACTTAGAGGTAGAGCGCATAGATATTCAGCACATAGAGGGTAACAGAGATTCAGGGCCACTTCCATTGTCTTCATCAGAAAATTTTCTACATATGACATAAATTTCATCAAAATATAATATATTTACAGTTTTAAAGGAAGTTCGATTCCCATAGCTCCCTTAGGTTAGGAGGGACCACTTCCATTGTCTTCCCAGAAAATTTTATGCGTATTTGAAGTTTTAAGAGGTTTATGCCCTCATAGCCTCTTTAGGGGTGCACTTAGAGATTCGGAAACACTTCCATTGTCTTCCCCAATAAATTTTACATAAGAATACACTTTTAGATTTCATATACATTCTCTAACCTTTCTCTCTATAGAGGACACACAAACATCACATACATACACACAGACATTGAGTTTTATAGAGAGAGATTTATAGAAAATTTTTGTCTCGTAACTCGTTGGCACTTAAGGGTTAAAAAAATCCACTGTGTTACACTGGACGATGGTCAGACTGGATTATATCCAATTGTTTTAAAATGAAAAAAATAAACATTTTTAAGAAAAAAATACAAATAAAATTAAAAAATTTAGTTGCATATAAATTAGAACATCAAATTTAGGGTAGCATAAATAATAAGAAATAATCAAAAAAAATGAAAACTGTAAAAATAAACTCCTAAATCTCACTAGTCCCAACTCGTAAATATTAAATCGCTTTGTTAGAACAAGAATGGTGGAAAAATTGAGATCAAATCTAAAAGTTAATTAGCAGCAATAGCCCATAAATAATTTACTATTTAAATAAAATTGGAAAAAATCCAGACTGAAATATTCATTCCCATAAACACTTAAGGCCAAAAATCAACATCGACACATAAGAATCATCTCACCATCTTATAATTGATTTTTCAACAACTTATAATATCTTATATACTTAAATAATCCACTAATCATAGGATTTGAATGACACAATCTTTTTGTGCTTCGCAGCTGACAGCTCCGCTACTGGATCCAGCATTACACCATCATCAGGTGCAATTTCGGCCCTTATTCCTCGACTGCTTTTCTGAAGAGAACTGGGACCTTGTGGAGGCTTATTGCCACTCAAAATGGTCGTCGCCAATGAGGAATCGGAGGTAAATGGCTGTTGCAATAATGCAAAATGGTTTTCAAAAAAGTTATGGAAATCTGAGGAGACTTGTTGTCACTCAGACTCCAGGGGGCACCACTTGTTATTGTCAGTGAACAATCACTGACAATGACTTGTGTGAAAACTCCAAGTGAGGTGAAAATGAGAAACAAAGAAGATAACCGTGGCATGGATTTACGACAAAAAAAAGATACAACACAAGCTTTCAAAAATAGATAATTGTATGCTAAAAGATGTGCATTCTGCACAGACAAGATTGTCAACTTCACAGAAACTGGAGCCATGATTGGAAAACGAAAGGTGTTCACTTATTGTTTATTGTAATCTGTATAACCTACCTACCCCTGGGGGTGTTCTTATCATCATCATCATCAACAGCAGCAGCAGTAGCAGCAGCAGTAAAGTTGGCAATCGTCTATGTTATATGAGAACAGAAGTTGTAAAGTGTAAAATTCCACTGCTGTTAAGTAAGGAATCTCTAGTTAAGGTGGAAGCAGTGATTGACGTAATGGTGTTTGGTCAGAAAGTAAACGTTAAAATCTTATTGTGTGAACATCATGAGAAATGATAAGGAAACAATGATAAAAATGTTCTCATAGTTGATTGCAACATGGAAAGAAGTGAGAAAAAAACACTTTGAAAATTACATTTTTATCAAGATCGCTCCAGACAAGGCATGAAGCCACTTGAGCTAAAAAAAGATATTACTTCGAAGTCAAAAACTAACCAACGATAAGTGTCAGATCCAGAAAACAGCAATTCATCCCCCTTTGTCAGAAAAACATCATCGCTCATGGAATGTGAGGACTAAAGGACAAAATAAGGGAATCGAGAGTTACGAGGTTAGGGTTAGGGTTAGGGTTAGGGTTACGAGGCTGCCGAAAGTAAATCCAGGGTCCGTTTTCTACTCTTCTACTTGTTTAGTTAAGCGTGCTTGTTATACTTCTTAGTAAAGAAGCAATTGTTATCATAAGTTTATGCAGAATTAGGTTGCTATTTATGGTGTACCTGAAATTGGTAGGATTGAGTTCAACAACAAGACTTTTCAAAAAATGGCTGAAAAATGAATTTATCATGACTACAGCATATTTCCCATGTTCAAATGGTATTGTTGAGTGCCATAATGCAATTCTGATAGAAATCATTAAGAAAGTCAAAGAAAAAAATGTTATTTCATGGGAAACTGCTACAAGTTAGAGTATGAAAGCTAAGAACTGCTTGGTAAATATAGATGGATTTAATCCCTATCAGATGGTATATTGCAGGAATCCAAACTTACCATCTAATATTATCAACAACCCCCGTTGCTCTGGAAACTATTTGTGAATCTTTATTTGTGAAGGTTTATCAGAATTATCAGAAAGTATTTAAAGAGCACTGAGAAAGCAAATAAGACCACAGAATGAAGAGATGTTCTTCTTAAACGATTTCTGAATGAAAAGTAAAAGGTTGGAATATAGGAAAAAACAATGGAGTTGTGATCATAGTAAAACATTCATGTTTGCGTGCATGACGGTTGACTTTTGATAGTTTTTAATTGTTTTTTATTCTGATAAAAACGAATTACGTTAGTATCAGAGTTTGTGTGTGCAAAATGTATCTCACTGCACAAAATTTATTGGTTGATGAAATTGCATGTGTATGTTGTCGTAGTAACAGTAAGTGGCCAATGCTGCGAACCTGTTCATCAAGCGGAATTGCTGAAAGTCGTTGTGTTGTTCGCATGGAAGGAGGAAAATGTTGCAGTTGCGTTTACCGTTAAGTCCACACGTTGTGTTTGCAGATTTTCCTCAACACAGATTTCATCAAGTGGGTGCATCTTGTTGGAAAAATGCAGTTCGTTCTAGCACGGTGTCTGTTGGTGAATCTAACTAGGTTATTAGAGTGTGGGTCTTTTATAAATTATTAGAGTGTGGTCTTTTATAGATTATTAGAGTGTGGTCTTTTATAAATTATTAGAGTGTGGTCTTTTATAGATTATTAGAGTGTGGTCTTTTATAGATTATTAGAGTGTGGTCTTTTATAAATTATTAGAGCGTGGTCTTTTATAGATTATTAGAGTGTGGTCTTTTATAAATTATTAGAGCGTGGTCTTTTATAAATTATTAGAGTGTGGTCTTTTATAGATTATTAGAGTGTGGTCTTTTATAAATTATTAGAGTGTGGTCTTTTATAGATTATTAGAGTGTGGTCTTTTATAGATTATTAGACTGTGGTCTTTTATAAATTATTAGAGCGTGGTCTTTTATAGATTATTAGAGTGTGGTCTTTTATAGATTATTAGAGTGTGGTCTTTTATAGATTATTAGAGTGTGGTCTTTTATAAATTATTAGAGTGTGGGTCTTTTATAGATTATTAGAGTGTGGTCTTTTATAGATTATTAGAGTGTGGTCTTTTATAAATTATTAGAGTGTGGTCTTTTATAGATTATTAGAGTGTGGGTCTTTTATAGATTATTAGAATGTGGTCTTTTATAGATTATTAGACTGTGGTCTTTTATAAATTATTAGAGTGTGGTCTTTTATAGATTATTAGAGTGTGGTCTTTTATAAATTATTAGAGTGTGGGTCTTTTATAGATTATTAGAGTGTGGTCTTTTATAGATTATTAGAGTGTGGTCTTTTATAAATTATTAGAGTGTGGGTCTTTTATAAATTATTAGAGTGTGGTCTTTTATAGATTATTAGAGTGTGGGTCTTTTATAAATTATTAGAGTGTGGTCTTTTATAAATTATTAGAGTGTGGTCTTTCATAAATTATTAGAGTGTGGGTCTTTTATAGATTATTAGAGTGTGGGTCTTTTATAGATTATTAGAGTGTGGGTCTTTTATAGATTATTAGAGTGTGGTCTTTTATAGATTATTAGAGTGTGGTCTTTTATAGATTATTAGAGTGTGGTCTTTTATAAATTATTAGAGTGTGGTCTTTTATAAATTATTAGAGTGTGGTCTTTCATAAATTATTAGAGTGTGGGTCTTTTATAGATTATTAGAGTGTGGGTCTTTTATAGATTATTAGAGTGTGGGTCTTTTATAGATTATTAGAATGTGGTCTTTTATAGATTATTAGAGTGTGGTCTTTTATAGATTATTAGAGTGTGGTCTTTTATAAATTATTAGAGTGTGGTCTTTTATAAATTATTAGAGTGTGGGTCTTTTATAGATTATTAGAGTGTGGGTCTTTTATAGATTATTAGAATGTGGTCTTTTATAGATTATTAGAGTGTGGTCTTTTATAGATTATTAGAGTGTGGTCTTTTATAGATTATTAGAGTGTGGTCTTTTATAAATTATTAGAGTGTGGGTCTTTTATAAATTATTAGAGTGTGGTCTTTTATAAATTATTAGAGTGTGGTCTTTTATAGATTATTAGAGTGTGGTCTTTTATAAATTATTAGTGTGGTCTTTTATAGATTATTAGAGTGTGGTCTTTTATAGATTATTAGAGTGTGGTCTTTTATAGATTATTAGAATGTGGTCTTTTATAGATTATTAGAGTGTGGTCTTTTATAGATTATTAGAGTGTGGTCTTTTATAAATTATTAGAGTGTGGTCTTTCATAAATTATTAGAGTGTGGGTCTTTTATAGATTATTAGAGTGTGGTCTTTTATAGATTATTAGAGTGTGGTCTTTTATAGATTATTAGAGTGTGGTCTTTTATAAATTATTAGAGTGTGGGTCTTTTATAAATTATTAGAGTGTGGTCTTTTATAAATTATTAGAGTGTGGTCTTTTATAGATTATTAGAGTGTGGTCTTTTATAGATTATTAGACTGTGGTCTTTTATAAATTATTAGAGTGTGGTCTTTTATAGATTATTAGAGTGTGGTCTTTTATAGATTATTAGAGTGTGGTCTTTTATAGATTATTAGAGTGTGGTCTTTTATAGATTATTAGAGTGTGGGTCTTTTATAAATTATTAGAGTGTGGTCTTTTATAAATTATTAGAGTGTGGTCTTTTATAAATTATTAGAGCGTGGTCTTTTATAAATTATTAGAGTGTGGTCTTTTATAGATTATTAGAGTGTGGTCTTTTATAAATTATTAGTGTGGTCTTTTATAGATTATTAGAGTGTGGTCTTTTATAGATTATTAGAGTGTGGTCTTTTATAGATTATTAGAGTGTGGGTCTTTTATAGACGTTTGCATCATTTTTTATTTTTCGCACCTAACATGCCAGTTGGCTAGTTATTGAGTAGACGTTATGTTTGTGGCTGCGCATCGTCACTTTTGTAGCACTAGTCGAACTGATAGCATCAACTTTAGTTAGTCCTGCCAAATGGGACACATATATGGCTGGTAGAATCGGGTAACCCTAACCCACAAGATTTGAAGAGATTAAATAAGATTATCAAGAAAAATTTGGACAAGAATCTGGAAATACATTTATATACAAAACTGATCTCTTACTCAAAATTCTAAAATAATTATTTTGTATTTTTCTTCTTTCCTAGAATATCACACGTAATCATCTAAAAAAGTAGAATCTCATTTTTTGGGTGTGTGTGTGAGTTAATGTTTATCTACAAATTAGCCATTATTATTAGTAGTATTTTTACAGTAAAACAAATCAATATACTACATATCTGTTATATTGACAGTAGCAATATGAACATGCGCACCATTCCTCCAGCCGTGACGTCATCAGTTCGGCCGTTCCGGGTTCGGTTGGTCACCCGGCACTGTTCGGGAAAAGTTGCCGTTCTGATGAAGGTTGCCGATGTTGAAACGCCCGGTCCAGTGACTGCAAACTCCCACGTTGTGATTGTTTAGATAAGTGAGCAATCAACTGGGGTGGCTAGCAACCTTGTCTCGCTGTGAAGAGAGGGTCATTTCATATAAACAGTTGAAGAAAGGAATGATAAGCCGCAATGAATTGGTTTGCTGGTTTTCTTGGAAGAATAATTATTAACAAACAAAAAAAATACAATCAAAGAGAAAAAATTACACTTGTTGGGTTCCAAGGCAGGTTGGTTAGACTGTGTTTGGTTTGGGTTGGATCGACGGACTTGGTAATTCGGGGCTATTTATTCCTCCGACAGTGGAATGCTGTCCTAAGTTGGGCGAGGACACACACGTGACCGATAGACGTGATATCTTCGATGCGTGAGGCAGAGATGGATTCTTATGTCTGATTCTCTTGCTGATTAACTAACGGTCTGTGTGACGTAACCAACTGGCCAATCCTCGCCCAACCTTTTCACTGACAGACTGCTCACTTCTGTGATTCCCTCTACTGTCTCTCTATCTCGACTCTCTCTACTCTTTTATTGAGAATGCGCCGACCTCTATGGGGAGGGGGGGGGCGAATTCTTGTCAGCATCCAATAAGATCATGCAACGAGAACAACAATGAGGGAGCAACGTGTCATAAGCGAAGAATGATTATAATTTAAAAAAAGAAGTTTATATTTCACTCTGACCTAAAAAACGATATGACCTAAATTGCAATTAATATTCGAGGGCAGAAAGGTTAATACGAAAATAATTAAAAACCAAATATGATTTCGAATCGATTGAAATTGAGATAGGGGCGATCAAACTATGTTTTTAACCCTGTTCTTTGTTTATACTGGAAACCTTAGATGATGCTTGACTTTGAATAAGCTTGTGGTTAATTCACACTAGCGCTGTATTCTAGGCCCTGCCCTTCGCAGGGCCGCTTAATATTGTCGCATCCGCTTAATATTGTCACAGCAATAACCGACCAAATCTTTATGATTAGGGTAAAAATATGAACATTCTTTGATAGAAAACAGGTACAGAATAGTTAACAAAGCCTCCCCTCCCCGCTCTCTTCAGGTTAAGAATAGTTTTCTAAATAGTAACATTATTATATAGAAACTCACTCATGGGGAGGGGACTTTGTTAACTATTCTGTTCCTACACCGCCTTCTTATTTTTTGCATTCCAATCGTCGCCTGATTGTTTATAAAAAGTCCAACGTCGGCATGTGCAGAGAACAAGCTGCAGATGTTGATGATGCATGGATCGCTTGATGGCTGTTGTAGTTGCTATGAAGATATTGTTGACGTGTTGTCGAAAGAGAGGAGAAGGTTTCTGCTGCCATTGCTGTCGTCATGATGGTAGTGAAAAATGACATTCCATCCTGTAAGGATCCGAGGGGAAAATGCTGGATGTTGTCGTTCCAATGGTGAAACAGTGCTGTCATGCCTGGCAAAGATTCGTGGAGAAAAGGTTCTAGCGGCAGAGACGGACGAGACTGTGTCGAGGCCAGGGGAAGGGCCCCGGAATGAGCATCTGAGTGAAGAAACGCACTCTATATATACTGTATTGCCGGCTGCTGCTGCAATGTTTTGATGAGATCTGATTGGATGGCTTGAGTGACGATATGCACAGAAAGAGAGAAAGTGTGTTGGTTTCTGTCACACGTGTTCAAGGATTAAACATCCGGTTTTGTTCAAGAATCAAACATCTTTCTCCTCCACTACAAGATCCACAGTTTTGTCTCGGTGTGAAATCTGCAAATCATTTGCTGAAAACTTCCATTACTGGCAGCATCCGGTCTCAAACAGGTTGCCAGCAGGCCATCTTTTTCCCCCTTTCGTACTTTTGTATTTAGCAATATTGAGCTTGATCTAAGTGCAAACATGCAGCCATTTTAAGATCAGCTCTCAGATCTGTTCTAGCCGTTCTTCAGGGAAGTGAAGGCTACTTTACCACCACGAATATCCCCTGTCCTTCCTCCCCATCAAACTGCGACGAGCAAAGTTCTAATACTACACTTCATCTTTTTTGTCCTCGGTTAGTGAAGGAGAAATCCTTCTTGACTGAGGCAATTTTAATTTTTGTGTCAATCCAAAGTTCCCCTTTATGAGAAGCTAGAGTTTCCCCACATTAAAAACTGACCTTGTGGGGAGACAAGTAAATAGGGACACAGACAACTCAGAGTGAAAAAAAATAGGACAAATTTGTTATCGATACAAAGACGCCATCTTGTCTTCGTCACCCAATCTACAAAAACAGATACGAAACTAATTGAGATCTTAACTATTTAACTGATATATAAAAAAATGCTACTCACTTAAAAACTAATAAATTTTTAAAAAACTATTTTATGGTCAGCATTATTTTAAGTGTGATCTCTTTTCGTGTTCTCTTTTTAACTCAACTCTTACTTTTTATGAGATTAGTCACAAGACTATCAAAATCTTCTGATTAAATGTTTCATCTTTTATATTTTATCCTTCAGTGAATTTGTTCGGAAAATCACAATATTTTTTGGGGCCATTTCTTCGCCCCCAATTTCTTCCAATGCCACAGCAGTTTTATTTTGTGAGTTTTGCCATGTCGTCATGACCTGAAATAACCATAGACGTCACTAACAATGAAACAAGCTTCACATTCTCTAATAACTGGTTTATCTTTTTGCAGTTTGTTATTATTATTAATTAGCACTGACTTGTAGTTTTTCCTAGAATTTAAGTGCAGTCCATTTTGCTCAGCACTCTGCTATTCACTCTAGACTTCTAGTGAAATGGGACAAAATGGAGAAAGTAGCAACCCTAGTTGAAGTCAGTGTCCCTAATGATGCTGGTTTAAACAGAGCTGAAAAGGAGAATATAACGAAATACCAAGGTCTTAGGTACGACATGAAAAGAAACTGGAATCTTAGGAAGATCTCCATCATTCCAGTAAGTATAAGAGCAACCGGACTAATGAAAAATGATTTCAAAAACTACCTGGCAAATATACCCAGTGAACCAAGTGTTACAAACAATTGCGCTTAAAGAGATGGTTAGAATCTTTAAAGAATCTCTCGATTGGACTGTGTGAAATAGCGGGAGAATGCCTCATCCTCAGCAAAAAAGATACACAAATTGAAAAAAGAAAAAATACATTTGATTTGTTGATTGATCATTTGCTCTCATCTCTTCTACAAAGTTAATTCTAGTTTTTTTACTAAGTTACTTTTTTTCACAACTCTTTCATTTTCGCGTGATGGTCTGCCATTGTTCATGGTCTGCCATTGTTGGAAACATTCCTGTAGAAAAAAAATAACGAAATAATATTTAAACAGAGATGTCGCTAAGATCAAGCCCAAATGTAAAAAAAAACCGTCTCTCTCAACTGTATAAAAAAAACGTCGTTCAGTTCAACATAAAAAAAAATCCAGCACTATTCTTTTCTTTCGTTCGCTTTTCAATCCAACGTTCAGAACGATCTCCACATAACTGACTGAATCTTCACTTTCGCTCCTTTATTGAAAAAAAATCCGACGCATGCGAACCAACTTAATTTGCATGAACACAGCTGCCCGGATTGTCAAATAAAAACCTTATTTGACTTTCTGACGCCTTTCTCCTCCCACTCCTCTTTCTTCAGCGAGCATTTTCGGGTTCGCCCCACACACACAGCATACCAGACGCTGCCTCTTTGAACGGCGCCGACAAGTGTCTACATTTACGTCAGTCGGTCGCTCTCCGTTACAATTCCCAATAATAACAAGATGTAGATTTCTGGAATGCATTACATGATGTATATGTGTAAAAATGCATGTTTTAGTGATGCATGTTTTAGTGATGCATGCAAATGGTGGATGGTGCAGATGATAGATGCTTGACCAAAAGAAAAGGGGGGGGGTGCACAGAGAAATGTGAAAATATGTCTGATTTTGTATTTTGGACCACACAGAATCTTATTTCTTTTTGAAATGAAATAAGTGCCTAACAGAGAATCATTCTGAGACCAAAAAGTACTGTTCATAGATTGTCTCCATGATAAGTCCTCTTTGAGTGGACTGTCTAGCAGTTATCTCAAGGGGATATCTTCAGCAGTCAGCCTGGGTGGTCGAATGGTGACCAATGAAAAAAACTGGAATCCAAGATTTTCGGTCACGAGGAAAGGACTTCAGGAGATGGGAAGGGGAGGGGTGGAGACCTGGCCCTTTGGGAATGACAGTCAGTTTTGTTTTAAGAGCTGACGATCAGTTAGAGCTGGGTGCCTCTCCAGGCAAGATGGGTTCACCGGGGCTCTTAGCTACAGGATTGTGCGGATTGAGCTTATCTTTTTGAGATGGGAAAATCTTATTTTGCAAGTCTGCCATTCAACCTGGGAACACAAACTTCATTTGTAATCTCCAGCAAATAAATCTGTTACTTGTTTATAAACTGGACTTGTGGCGTTACTTGGAATGAGAATTCTTTGTTGCAGCACTGAGTCGGACTGGTACAACCTGTGGGACGATTGCGGCTAGTGTAGTGAACGCACACATGCAGGTTCCCATCAGATATATATATATATCCTACTGATACACACGTTAACAGACTTATTATTGACAATAATGCACAAATAGATAATTACCAACTTCCCAAAATAGTCGGTGATTACAAACCTGGTTATTTAAATGGAACAGTTAAGATACATAAACCTAATTCCTGTTTCCAACCTATCATATCTCAAATTACTACTCCAATATATTCATTAACAGAAACCCTGAATGAACTTATCAGCCCGCATCTACCCAGTAACTATAGCGTTAAGTCCACACAAGAACTATTACAAATCTTACAAACCAAACAACTGGACAATGAAATCGTTGCTGAGGTAGAAAGTTTATTCACCTGTAAAAGAAACAATTGATCCAATCTAATTCATTATTAACTCCCAATCTAAAAGTAACCGTTAATAAACTCACCAACCATCCAAATATCATTATAAAAAAGCGGACAAAACAGACATATTTGTAGTACTTGATAAATCCGACTATCACACCAAACTACAAACAATTCGTGATGACCACACAAAATTCAAAAGAATTAATAACAATCCTACCAATATATTAAAGACACAAGTTAACAGACTTATCATTGCTAATAACGCACAAATCGATAATTATCAACTTCACAAAATAATTGTGATTACAAACCTGAACGGAAGAGTTAAGATACAAAAACCTAATTACCCTCTTCGACCTATCATATCTCAAATTACTACTCCAATATATTCATTAACAGAGACCCTAAATGACCTTATCAGCCCGCATCTACCCAGTAACTATAGCGTTAAGTCCACACAAGAACTATTACAAATCCTACAAACCAAACAACCGGACAATAAAATCAGTGCTTCTCGTAGAAAGCTTATTAACTAAGAAACAATTGAGATAATTATCAATAATATATACAACTAGCAGGACACGGTGTTGCCCTGGAGTAATATAAAAGAATGAATTAAACAACCAACAGAATGCAAATAGGTCACATCTGGAATAAAAATAGAAATTGCCCTAATTTCCTAAAGATGTCTACTATATTTGTGTGTTCGAGTTTTAATTTCAGCGTTTTGTATAACCGTAATGTATGGTTTAGTTTGGCCAAAGTCGGTTCAAATTCTCGGATTCAAAAAATGTAGAAGCACTGTTTTTCTTGAGTTTTGTTCGATAAGCACACATTTTGGGCCACTTTATTTTGAAGAAAATGTAAATGAAAATGTATTTCCGCCTAATCTGAAAGAAATGTTTTTTAAGTTATTGTGTTTCACACTTCTATTTAATCCATCAATCTAGACTAATGCAATTTTCATTTCTGTCTAAATCCAGTAACTGTATTTATTGAGCTGGATTTTCCCCACATTCGTAACCGACCTTGTGTCTAACTCTGCCCTCGTGGGGAAGAAAGTAAATAGGGACTGTAAAAAAGGAAATGTTAAAAAAAAATTTGCACAACACAAATCGCATTTTGATGCCCTCCTCATTCGTTTACAGCGTTAAGGAAGGTAAGAAAATTGTGACAATGAAGAGGAACACTTGCCAGAGAAGATGTCCCTTCCAACGTCCATCACTGTTTACTACTAAAATGCAAGATGGCCGCTTCCACAGATTGCTATATATAATAATAAGGGGGAGATAACTCCCGTTTACTCTTTCAACACAGAAGTAGATAACTTCAGCCAGCAGGAAAGAGGATGAGCGGCTTTGCATATTCTGTCTGCAGGGTAAGGAAGAGCTTCTCTTCATGAGTGCAAATTTGCATATGTGGAGATCAGCTGATATGAATGAAGAGGACAGCTGGGAAGCAGGAGAAGCGATTTGGATTGCAGAGAGAAAGGCATAGAAAAAGTGGTGGTATTGGAAATCGGTGAAGTTGAATTACTGTCAAAACTTTTTTGTTTTATTTTTCTGGCACAGTTAGGTAACAAAAATTAATAATCTAGTTTTATCAGTTTCATTCTCGACAACATAATCATATGACCAAAAATAACATCAGAAATAGGAATATGTCTTTACGGGACTTTTCTCGTAAAAAAGGTCAAATGTAATTTATTTACAGTACGTGAAAAGCATAAAAACTAATATTTTATGCTATGATCGATCAAGGTTGTAAAAAGAAAAAAATATGTTGAATGTCTAATAAACCGTTGGAAGTATTATTTTGGTGTAAATCATTTATGTACAGTTTCGGCGTCTTAAATGTGAAAAGAAATTGTGTGTTTTGTTGATGGATTTGATTCAAAAGCGCGTAATATATATTATGTTGTGAAGTGTGTTATTAATGAAACGGTTTATTTATTGGAGAAAGTTGTTAAGGAATGTATGGCAATGACTAACTCGGGCAATGCACGACACGGTCAGAATGAAATGTGTCTCATGCCTATGTAAGCTGATCGCTGATTGGCTATTTTACAAATTCTAAAGCAATAAAAGAGGATTGCATTTTCTCGTGAAATAATCGCATAGAGGTGTTGAACAGTGCCGGCAAGTGTCTGCATTTACATCAGTCGGCCGCTCTCAGGTAAAAAAATACTAAGAAAGTTACTATCAATTTGCACCTTTTTATGACTTCAAGGGAAATATTTACACTCAAATTGACAGAGTTTGAATAGGTTCGCTTCCTAACCAGACTTTTAGCAAATTCTATAAGCAAAATGGTGTCAGCTAATCTACCTATTTCAAGAACAAACGGATTTACCCAGACACAATACAGTTACAGCTAAACGTTGTGGCAGCTATTGGTGTCAGTTAAGGCCTCAGAATCATGATGCGTACTTCTGTAACATACTTTTGTTAATACACTTTTTATTAACTTTACCACTGTGTTTGCCTTATTACCGGCCTGCAAGGCCACAACATAAACCTAAAAAGCTAAATATTTGTTAACATTATAAAACCTATTAACATATATGTCAATGATATTTTTATTTTAGCTGATACTAATGACCAAATACACAAACTCCAGGACCTTCCCCCCCCCCCCAAAAAAAAACTGTTCTTAAATTCACTGTAGAACTAAATTTAAATAATAAAATCCCATTCTTTGATGTTCTTATTGACACTTTTAATAATACGTTTAACATTTCTACTTATAAAAAAACAACCAACTGAAATTCTAGTCTCTTAAATTATTACAAGAGCGCTACAAAATAGCCATCTAAACCGTGAAAAACTGATCTCCACTAAAAAAAAACACTACAAAATACAAAACAAGTCCTTATTAATAATGAATTACCTAATTATATCGTTGATGAACAAATAAAATTAATGATTCAAAACTTAAAAAATACTACTACAAATAATAACAATATCCAACATCACATCTCAAACTATATTAACATATAACTATTGTAATCAAATGCAACACAACTTTATAAAAATATTATACTCCAATTGACAATATTAATAAAATTAGACTCATTATTTACTGTAAGAAATTTAAGACGCAAAATCTTATAGTAAAAAACAACAACTCCTCCCCAATCTATAAAACATTAGAAAGAACAAATGTTATTTATAAGTTGAAATGCCTTTTGGGAGAATGCAACTCCCATAATAATAAAGCTAATAGCTACATTGGTTTTACAACCAATACTCTATTCCATCGACTCACCATGCACCTTGTAAACTCTAGCTCAATTTACTAACATTTACACAAATCATAACTCCCACCCCTCTCTGATTTAAGACAAATGTTAGTTAATAACCGAAAATAATACATTCTGAAACCAATTTAAAAAAATTAAAAATACTCGAAACTATCTTTATTAAAACCCAGCAATCTACAATAAATAACATTACGTATGAAACCAGATGAAGTCTTCCTGATGAGATCTCAGTTTCTAACAGCTGTTGATTGATAACATCGACATGCCAGTGTCGCAGATTTTGTACATGTCTGTATAAATAAAAATAATCATACATATATACATTATATATATATATGTAAGAAGCCAGTCTGATTCTCTGAGTTTGTCATTGATAGCTTCTTCCTACAATATCAATAATGAATAGCCAATTTTTATTTCTTGGACTATATTCTTTGCAATAAAAAGTGTATTTCGCTTTATTTTCTTTCAAAACATACTTATTCCAGCTCAGAACATTGTTAAACTGAAGCTATTTTTACTAATCGACTGCTTACATTGTTGATAAAAAAGATAATTCTACATTTCTCTATCCATTCCAGTTTTCAGATAACAAATTATTTGTTTTAAATGAATATTAACCTATTTATTTCTTATATATACTTGCATATCATAATAATAGGTAAAATAATTTGATTTTTACAATGTTGTCTTAATGTTGCAAGCGGCCTTTGATGTCATTCATGGACTTATAATTCATGAATATCTTGTAAGTCTAATTCAATTTTAATTTTGTCTTCAAACTCAATATCATCAGTACAAAATATATACAGTGTTTATTTACATACATCAGAAAGTTTTACATAATTTCTAAAAGTCTAAGGCTGGAGAGAAAAAGGATAATATTAGTCTGAAAGAATATTATTGTAGTAATAATTGTGTTGTGCATATACATTTCTCAGTGTGTAAGTGATTAGTAATCAAGCAGTTTAGGATGATTACCATAGAAACTGGTTTTGTGTATAAATTTGTTTGCTATAGTAATTAAGCAGATTCCTTTCTACTTACACTGGTGTTCAATCATATTTCAAGCTTTTTCATATTAATCGATGTCATCTGAAAATATCTTCCACACAGAACAGATTCTTTCATATTTATTGTGTCATTCTGATTAGAAAAAAAATACTTCAAAGAATAAATCAAAAATACAATTATCCAGAATAGGGTCCTATTTATTTTAAAGGAGTGACATTTTTTTTTATTTTAACCTTTTTAAGTTTACTCTAATAAACTACTACACAAATTTGACAGAAGCAATAATAAATCTTAAAATCAAAAATAGTTTTAAACAATTGTTAAAATGAACTTTTGTGTGAATGCACTTTTTGATTGGTTTCATTTGTTTCACGTCATATCAACCATCTATGGGTTTTTTTAATGCTGAATAACGTTGTCAAATATAATTCTATAGGTAGGAAACCTATTTATATTCATAGAATACACTGCTCTTCGAAAACATTACTCCCAGAAAACATTACTCTTAGAAGGAAATCTTTCAGAGAGGGTGGGGCATTACTCCCCCAAAACCACCATTTCCAGAAAAAACATTACTCTTTGTTAGTCTTCTTTATTTTCAAAACGATTGACCCTCAGCCACCGCCTTCTAGCATCTATTTGGGAGAAAATAAAAAAGAGAAATAAGGTTTCGATTTTTTTGAAGAATCAGATGGTCAACAGTGGTAACGCTCTACTGGTTAGTGTGACAATAAAGAGAAACACTCACCATCAGGAAAAAGAATGAGGTGTTTCACATGTCATGTATGCAGATTTAAAAAGGACTTCTCTTCATATGTGCAAGTGTTTATGGTGGTCTGATTTGCATATGTGGATATCAGGTGATATAAATGAAGAGGGCAGCTGGGAAGGAGGTGAAGCGATTTGGATTGGAGAGAGAAAGGCAGAGAGAAAGTGGGTTGCACGAAATTCGGTTGGAAATTGAATTTGTTTTTAATTCCTTTATTTTTTCTGGCACAGTTAGTAATAGCAAAAGTTGCCTGAACTCCATCCACTTCTTATTCTAGCTATCACACTAGCACCTGCTGTTAATAACTTCGCCATCCACACATATTTTCTCCATATCTGAGTTTGCATTCGTCCCTGTTGTCTTACACTTCTTACACCCAAACTGGTTGTCTTCTCTTTTCTTGTGTATCCAGTGCTTACATTACCACAGAAAATCGAGTTGCACCCGACTCCTATCTGAGAAGGGGGAATTTTCCTCTTTCTGGAGGATTTCCAACACTACAACCACTGATCAACACTTTTGTCATTCACTCTCAGAATTTTACTTTCCATAGAATTGCTCCAAGACACAGATAAAAAAGTAACGGACTCAGTACAGAGCCATGTTGCACTCTCACTTTAACAGCTTTCACTAAATGTGCTGTTCATTGAGCATTTCTTGAACAACCTTCACTAACCACTTGTTTGCTACTAGTTTACACAATGCCCACAAGACAACATCTTTTTACACTCTTTAAAACAAAATTTACTAAATTCAATATAAATAATAAGTTCATCTCTTTTAATGATTTAATACTATGAAAATAATTTTCATTGTTTAAAGAATAAGTATTGAATTGCACAGAAATAATTATGTATAAAGCAAACTCTGTTGTAAATATTTTTTGTTACTCAAATATAGTAAGCAAATTATTGTTTGATCAAAATAATGGTTGCAAAAATCCTGTAACTTCTTGAATGACTTTGTTTTGTTGAACAGAGGACAATGATTCGTAATGTGAGAGTTCAAGGGAAAATGTAGCCATCCCAGAGGAGATTGTCCGAAGGGCTGTGGAATAATCCATCAATTCAGAGATAGGGGTCGTTGCATGAATAACTTGCAAGTTCTGCCAGGATTGGATTGCTACGATGTTACTTCTTCTTTGGGCAAGATCCCCAAGAATACTTGGTAGATATATTTCTCCACAGGTAACCTAGAGGGGAATGAAATGAAAATATATACATAGATAGATATTAAAAAAAAAAAAAGAAATAAATAAAGAAATAAATAAATAAACTAAACAAAACACCTAGAATAGCAACAAATAAAAAAAAAGGAGCTATTCCAGGCACGCACATGTTAAAATTAGGTCACCTGTTAATTCAACACATTCACAAAAGGGGTGAGTCACCCCTATACAAAACAAAATAAAAGATGTCAAGGTCTGTCGAACCTTTGTTTGAGAGAAGCCCTGCCATTGACTAATGAAAACATTAACCAGTGGGAGAGAATAACAATTAATCTGATTGGTTAGCTAGCTACACCACGTGGATATATAAAAAAACACCCAGTAACACGAATTTCATGCACTTAAGCCTGACAATTCAAAGAAACACGGACGCCTTTGTGTAGCTTTATTGTCATAAATATATTTTCATAACTTACTATAGATAGATAGATGTGATGGTGTCTAATTTGATCACATGATAACTTATATCAATTTATATCACTTTATATCACTTTATATCACTTATATCTCAGAAAGAACAGGAAAACAAAACTAGGCTAAAAAATGCACAAGATTTTAGGTTTCACTGGTTTCCAAAAGAAAAATATTTGCCCTGAGGCAAAAAATCATTAATAAAATTCACAATCCTTTCTGCAATCTAACCATATTTGGTATGAATAAACTTCACTCGATGACTGACTTGTCCACCAAATTTCAGTTATGAATGTCCAACAGTCTGTTTTATCAATGATAAGCACACCTTGAAACAACATGCAAAATTATCAATGACTCTAACACACTCCTCTTCATCTCATCAATAAAAGGTGTGATCCTGAAGGGACTTCTCACTCACCGGACTATAACCTCCCAGATTTTTATCCGTGGTGTTATCTCAAAAGATCATTTATAGCAAAACAATCCTCTAAAACTCTAGAACACGACACCACAGTCAAAACTAGGGGAGTGCCAAGAGGGGAGTGCCACAATTTTGCACGTCGTATCCAGATGTGCTTATTATCACTGAACGGCGATAAAACAAAGACTGTTGGATACTCATGACAGAAACTTGGTGGACAAGTCAGGCATAAACTGAAGTTTATTTGTACCAAATATGGTTCGATTGCAAAAAGGATTATGAATTTTATGAACGATTCTATGGGTGGGTAGCATTTTTATGGCGGGGGGGGGGGGCAACCTGGATGTGAATGTTTTTCTTTTCTTTTCGAATTAATTTTAATGTGGATTCATATTTCAAAATAGTTGTGCTGTATCACATCTCGTTAGGTTTTTCACGGATCCCGTTTTTACTATATGACCTATATTCATAATAAGACAATAGGTTTATTTTGTACGGTATTAAAAATTAGAGCAAAATATAATATAGTATAGAAGTAAATGCCACTATATTAATACTGCAGTAGATATGCATCAACGTACAGTGTAGTTTATTGCTGAAACATTTAAATAAGTTTGGTTTACATGTATGTACACATATCAAAAAATGAGAAGAGTGAAAATGGACATCATACGTGAAATTAGTAGCTAAAAATTAGGTTGGAACGCCTATTAATTTGCTTCTTTTTTTTAAGTAAAGCCTTTTAGAACTAAAAGATGTCTGATTTTATAAATAAAATTTTTTTGTTGATTTAGAATCTTAACTAACACGAGAGCAAAAACACAAAAACATAAAAAATTAAACCCAATGAATTGGTAGAATAGTAAAAATTAAACCCAATGAATTGGTAGAATAGTAAAAATTAAACCCAATGAATTGGTAGAATGGTAAAATTTAAACCAATGAATTGATAGAATGGTAAAAATTAAACCCAATGAATTGGTAGAATGGTAAAAATTAAACCCTATGAATTGGTAGAATGGTAAAAATTAAACCCTATGAATTGGTAGAATGGTAAAAATTAAACCCTATGAATTGGTAGAATGGTAAAAATTAAACCCAATGAATTGGTAGAATGGTAAAAATTAAACCCAATGAATTGATAGAATGGTAAAAATTAAACCCAATGAATTGGTAGAATGGTAAAAATTAAACCCTATGAATTGGTAGAATGGTAAAAATTAAACCCTATGAATTGGTAGAATGGTAAAAATTTAAACCAATGAATTCGTAGAATGGTAAAAATTATACCCAATGAATTCGTAGAATGGTAAATATGAAAATAAGAATCAATCCAAAAGAATATAATTTTACGTATAAATTTAACAAAAATGTTCTTTTATTTGTTCAACAAAAGGATGAGTTTTCACAGCGTCTACATCATACCTGTATGTTCATAATGGGTTCCATTAGAAGAGTCGAAGCTTCTTGAAGGGCTTTTCGCATGGCACTCATTGCGCAAGCACTAATCATTGGCAATGAAGTTCCACGGCTAACGACACATTCATGGAGCGACACACACACATGAATGACGGGAAAGTTCAAGACGGGACCTGAAATAAAAATGAGTAGTTTCCTTAATAGGTCAATTAGAATATCTTGAAGAAGAGTGGAATTGCCACCATTTTACATTCACGTAAAACATCTGAGCAAATAAAATCTTTCTCTGTAAAACTTTTTTATTATTGAAAAACGAAATAAAAATGTGTAAAAATTTGTGCGAAATTTAAAAAATTTGATGAGGGTCAAAACATTTTGTTTTATTACATAGAAAAAAAAAGGCTGAAAATCTGGAGAATTGTTGGAAGGTGTGGATTTTGAGGGACATCAGATAAGAGTGTCATGCTAAACCTAACCTTAAGTTGCTAACATAATTAGAATGCTGCAGTTAGTTATTTTCTTTTGCTTAAAATGTCAGTGGAAAAGTAACAGAAAGAAATAGTTGGACAAATTGAAAACTCTTCTAATATATTTCCAATGCTTACATTTATTTCAAGTGTATTTGGAAATTCCAAGTTATGGCTGACTTTTAGTCTTGCAGAGTGTTTGGGATAAATTTGCTAATTTTTTTATATTCTTTCATTTCAGTATTTAATTTGAAGTATTCAATAGAGGTAAAGTGCAACAGATAGCGGGCTTGAAAGCTTGGGGAAAATGGACGACTGAAAGTACCAGGATATTGGAAGAAAGTGACCTGCATAATGATGAATTTGTTAATCTTAGTTGCAGCTCAATGTTCCTTGAATACTTTAAAAGCTGTGAGATGCTAGCTGAAGAATTGGGATGGAGATGTGGAAGCAGTGGCTAGCAGGAAGGATCATAGCAGTCATTTTAACTGTATCTGCAATGAAATTCATCGAGAAGCTTCAAATAAAAGGTGTGGTACGATCTTTCCAAGGCAATACAGATCTTGGCAAGAGAGATAGACATGGTAGTGGTGAGTATTAAAAAAACGCTGATCGAGGATCTGTGCTACTCCTCATACAAAAGTCGCAAGGGCCAAGTACTTATCGCCACCAACGCCCAAGAGAACTGCCCTACAAAAGGCCCAAGAGAACTGCCCTACAAAAGCCCAAAAGAACTGCCTTACAAAAGGCCCAAGAGAACTGCCCTACAAAAGCCCAAAAGAACTGCCTTACAAAAGGCCCAAGAGAACTGCCCTACAAAAGCCCAAGAGAACTGCCCTACAAAAGCCCAAGAGAACTGCCTTACAAAAGCCCAAGAGAACTGCCTAACAAAAGGCCCAAGAGAACTGCCCTACAAAAGGCCCAAGAGAACTGCCTTACAAAAGCCCAAGATACTCCTCTATAAGGTTAAACAGCCTATCAAGTGCTGCACAACATGCAGAACAAGTGGCTCACCCTAACACAGTTCACATATAGTCACACATGTTATAAAGACTAAACTGTGGTGGTCTTTTCATGTGGGTCACTCTACATCCTCGAAAAGCGACTCAGACTCAATTCAGGTGGCTATATTGTGTTGTTGTCCACTGTTGTCAAATGCTGAGTGGAAAAAGTGTTTGTAGGGAGGCCATATGTGTGACAGCAGGACTCAGCTCCATGGCACACCTCTGGGAAAACCCAGAAGTGGCTGTCTGAGAAATTTCATGACTTCACCAGTCCCAACATCTCCCCCCCCCCCTCCTCTCAACCCCTGAACTATTATGTGTGGGCTGCAGTTGCAAAAGACACCAATCATAATTGTCAGAATCAAACTGGTGTTCAGGCATCTCTTGAAAACATTGTGAAGGCCGCCGCATACTGAAGGCCTCGCTGGTGTCTCTAGGTTCAGGTTCTTTAAGGCAAAAGGTTCTCTAATAGATGCACTTTACATTTTGAGAATACATCAATTATTGGCCAAGATATGATACTTTTGTGTCAAATTTATCCTGAACACCTTGTATAGAGATCAGCAATTGATGCTCTTGTCTTCTCTGACTAAAAGTTTATTAATCTTTCAGTTAGATTTGTTGCATAGTTTTAGTAAAATGAGTATTAATATTTATTGTGACCATTATTGTTGTCGTTATTGTGTCCGTGGAGATTATTATATGGTGTGAATCTATCAGAAGAGGTAACGCAGGTAGGTAGATAGGTAGTGATAGAGATATATAGTTATGAATAGATAATTATAATATTTCCTTTGACAGATGAAAGCCCATGATTCAAACCACTTTGATTTTGCACATTTCAAAGTCATTTAAACTGCTACTTTCCGAGTCTGGTTTGAATACTAAGATAAGCGCACAAATTCGGCATTTTAACACTCGGGGGTGGGTTGGGGTGGTGGAATAATCAAACTGTAAATAAACACACTATATCATTCAGATGGTTGAGTTACTGAGCAAGATGATTTCTTTTCAAAGAGTGGTAAGAGGGCTGAAAAAAATGAAGGGCCACCCTGGGTGGTACAACTTTAGATATGCCACTGCCTATAGTTGAGTAGCTTATCAGATCTACTCAACTATAATTTTAAACAAAAAGTTTAAAGCAACAAGTCAATAATTTATTAATCTTATATCTACTATATAAAGTAGAGACGATTTTTCCCCTGTACCTTCTCGGAGAATAGGAAAATAACCACACGCATCACAGGCTACTAAACTCACCTCTATACTACACTTATTCACTCGAGCGTGTTTTAGTAAATTTGTTATTATTTTTTCGACATAACACTAAATATTACATTTAGCCCGCCATCCATGTCTCTCCAAAAAACCAACTCCATATAGGTGGTAGCAAAAAACTTTCCTCCCTAACAATGATGTACTTTCACTCTACTCATCGACACCGGGAACTAATAAGCACAGTTTACTTTTCACAAAACACCGGTTCTTATTTATTATTTGCCTGGTATTAATTTAATACATAATATAAAGCAATACGCAAAGACTTAATGACCGCTCCCGTTCAATCCGATGATTTTCCGCGAATATCAGATTACGTTATTTCTAATTCTACCTATGACTTCTACATTTATATTCATTCCGGAATTAAGCGAATGAAATTAACGAACACAGTTCCTGCAACATTTATTATATTCAACATGGCGGCTACAATTTGTGGATCGAATCGACTTCCTATAATTCAATAAGCACCAAAATACTGGTAGACCCCGATACATTTACATTTTCAAAATCATACACGTTTAACACGCATATAACTTGGCCAAATCCAGTCATAAACCGTGTCATTGCTGAATGTTAACATAATACGCATGCCCAATAATCAAGCTTCGCTTAATTGAGGTATTTTCAGATGTATTTTTAAGTGTAAACGGTAGCGCAGTGGTTAGGAAGGAAGGTTACATAATCGCCAGTTTACGCGTTCGATCCCATTCTACTGTACCACTTTTACGGTAGAGGGGGGGGGAATAAACAATATGCTGTTTCTTTTTTTATTCAACGTCATGCAATAGGTAGTACTTTCTCCCGTGCAACGCCGGGCGACAGGTTCCGCTAGTATAAAATAAAGTCAAGTTTTCCCTCCGTATTTCCATGATTAATCGCTTTTTTACTGCATGAAAAGTCTGTGATTTTTATATTTAATCTTGATCAATATCTTATTTTTTATTAATTTCTAGCAGGGGTACCCAGCGTTGCCCGGGGCTCTCTCTTCCATGGCTGCTCCATTTCACCATTCCCTCTCCCCATTACCCTCTTCCTCGGTCGCCTCCTCTCCCTCGCCCTCCTATCCTCTGCTCCGCGTATTCCCGTAGACCGGGGCAAAAGTATGAAATATTTCTATTAAAAGTACCACATCTGTCTTCACCCTCATCCCCCTTCGATGTATATGTAAGTTATCATTAAAAGAAAATTTATAAATTGAAAGAACACGACCTTGTGTCACATCGCATCGCTGTAGATTAGATATTAAAAAAAAAAATTTAAAAATTAACATTTTTTTCTCTGACTTTTAGCTCTCCCTGCCTTTCCCTCAGCACCTCTCTCCCCATTGCCCGGGGCAAAAGTAAGTACTAACCCTGTTTTCGCCTCCCCCTTTAGATGTATATTTCGGTGAAACTGTGAAAACAATGAAAATTTCTTATTAATGTAAACAAAATGATTATTAAAAATGGAATAAAAAAAGCTTTATTAAAATTGCTAAAAGTGACAAAGTTGAAAATATCAGGAAGTTTGTGAAAGTAAAGATATTGAATAAAAATATCAAGTTGCAACTAGATTCCGGCTCCGATCTGTCAATAATAAATCTTCAAACGTGGAAAAGAATTGGAAAACATACTTTGATGATAACGAAAAAAATAGCTGGTGAACAAATAAAATTTGAAGGCGAGCTAATCGCTAACCTTACATTTAAAGGAAAGACTCTGAAATTAAAAATATTCATAAACTCAAACAACCTCTCGAACACAGACTGGCTGGAGAAATTTCAATTATGAAATATGCCAATAAATTCTGTCAAAATATTAAATGCGAAAGCAGAGCGACTAAAGAAAGAATTAAAAGAAACCTTTTTGGAAGTTTTTTTCTGGTGGAATGGGACGATGTATAAAAATTACTGCCAAGTTTGAATTAAAACCAAATAATCAACTAGTTGTTCCATTCACGTCATTAAATCAGATTTACGAGGAATGAAATAAACTCGCAAAAAAATGGGAGTATTATTATCGAAAGTAGAGTAGAGCAGGTGCGCTTGTGCTACAATCTGCGTAAAAAAGTAAAGAGATCCGTGTTTGTGCGGATTTCTCCACAGGATTGAACCATACACTAAAGGATTATCTCTACACGCTGCCGAGTTCAGAAGAGATTTTTGCTAAACTCAACGGAGGAAATATTTTTCAAAGGTGATGCTTATCTACAAATATTTGTGGACGAAGAGTGTTCAAAGCTACTTTGTATAAACACCCATAGGGGTTTGTACAAGTAATGAACACAGAAGAATTTCCTGTTTTTTCTTTCTTCCTCTCTCTGTTTTGTCTTGCTTTATCTCTCTTTTTACCCTTTAATCTCTGAAAACATTAATTTTGCCGCAAAGGCCAATACTTCAAAC